>PVIA01012199.1:0-39328 GCA_004024845.1 Tonatia bakeri
AGAGAGAGAGAGAGAGATGGCTCAAACAGAACAAATCAAAGCCCCAGAACTCATCCTTTTAAGCGACCGAGAAATAGCCAACCTATCAGATGCACAGTTCAAAACACTGGTAATCAGGAAGCTCACAGAATTGGTTGATTTTGGTCACAAATTAGATGAACAAATGCAGGCTACGATAAGAGAAATGAAGGAAAATGCACAGGGAATCAATAGTGATGGGAAGGAAACTGGGACTCAAAACAATAGAGTAGACCAGAAGGAAGAAAGAAACAACCAAACAGGAAAGAATGGAGAAATAAGAATTCAAAAAAATGAGGAGAAGCTTAGGAACCTCCAGGACATCTTTAAACGTTCCAACATCCGAATATAGGGTACCAGAAGGGGAAGAGGAAGAGCAAGATGTTGAAAACATAATGAAGGAGAACTTCCCCATTCTGGCAAAGGAAATAGACTTCCAGGAAGTCCAGGAAGCTCAGACTGTCCCAAAGAAATTGGACCCAAGAAGGAACACACCAAGGCACATCGTAATTACATTAGTCAAGGTAAAAATGAAGGAGAGAATCCTAGAAGCAGCAAGAGACAAGGAGACAGTAACCTACAAAGGAGTTCCCATCAGACTGTCAGCTGATTTCTCAAAAGACAACTTACAGGCAAGAAAGGGCTGGAAAGAAGTATTCCAAGTCATGAAAGACAAGGACCTACATCCCAGATTGCTCTATCCAGCAAAGCTTTCATTTAGAAAGGAAGGGCAGATAAAGTGCTTCTCAGCTAAGGTCAAGTTAAAGGAGTTTATCATCACCAAGCCCTTATTTTATGTTGAAGGGACTTATCTAAGAAAAAGATTAAAAACATGTATAGTAAAATGACAGCAAACTCACAATTATTAACAACCAGTTCTAAAACAAAAACAAAAACTAAGCAAACAACTAGAACAGGAAGAGAACCACGGGAATGGAGATCACATGGAAGGTTAGCAAGAGGGGAATGGGAAGAGGAGAGAGGGGGAAAAGGTACAGAGAATAAGTAGCATAGATGGTAGGTAAAAAATAGACAGGGGGAAGGCAAAAATAGTATGGGAAATGTAGAAGCTAAAGAACTTACGACACATGGACAAGAACTAAAGGGGGGAAATGTGGGTGGGAGAGGGTGTACAGGGTGGAGGGGAATGATGCGGGGGAAATGGGACAACTGTAATAGCATAATCAATAAAATATATTTAAAACAAACAAACAAACAAACAAACAAACACCCAAACAACCTACAAGCCTCAGTGTGAAGATGCTACCTTGTGAAGAGGCTAGGTAGGGCATTATTGGGAAAACTGGCAATGTAAGAGATCCGGCATTCATCCCACCTCTCCAAAGTGTGATCCCAGAGTCTGATGTGGGTAAGTTTCTCTTTCTAAGAACATTCCACTAGTAAATGAAGAAAGGATTACAGAACTGCAGGATTACCTTTAATAAACCCAGGTTAAATGAAGTAATGAATCTAGGTAACACTCACCAGTGGCTGCCTAGCACATTGTGCCTCTTGACAAAAGTAAAGGCAGTCACCCATGAAATATTCTTGCCAACGAAATGGAACCCAAATATAAGTTAAGGTTAGAAGACCCCACAGGACTGTGGGAACCTCTACAAGACAAATGACCTGAATTCTTCAGCAAATAACTCATAAGAGAGAAACAAAAGATGGAGCACGGGAACCCCAAAAATAAGAGACCTATTGACCAATTGCAATGTACTGACCTTATTTGGATTCAGATTTGAACAAACTGAAAAAGCGTTTAGGAGATAATTGAGGGGATGACAATGAAAAAATAAAAAGGTAAATCCCAAGTACGGCAAAAGGAAATGAAGACTCTTATCCACCCTGGCTGGTGTGGCTCAGTGGATTGAGTGCCAGCCTGTGAACCAAAGGGTTGCCAGTTCGATTCCCAGTCAGGGCACATGCCTGGGTTGTGGGCCAGGTCCCCATCAGGGGACACATGAGGAACAACCACACATTGATATATCTCTCCCTCTCTTTCTCCCTACCTTCTCCTCTCTCTAAAAATTAAATTAAATCTTTAAAAAAACTGTAAATGACCTAAAACAAACCATAAACTATAAGCAATGCAATTCACTAACTTGGGTGATTAGACAGAATTAGATTTACTGAATGTGACACCAGAGAGGACACATATTTTTTTGAGTATGGATTAAACCATTATAAAAATTAAACTTGTATTAGGCCACAAGAGGTCTGAATGGAATAAAAGGCCACCAGGATGGTGTCAGTGGAGGCCTGGCAGGCAGCTTCAACCCCCGCTCCTGGCCACAATAGTGAGGCCTGCCTCCAGGGCATCTCCCCAAGGGAGGCTGCTGTGGGGAGCCGCAACTTCTACCCCACCTTCCCCGCAGTGTCAGAGGAGGCCTGCCGAGACAAAAGATTTACCAGACCAGAGCCTCACAGTACCCAAAACACACAGATACGGTTGAAAAATCACTCGCCAGACCACGAACCAGGAATATCACAACTGGAATCGGAAAAGACCATCAGCAGGAGCCAACATCATAAAATGAATGTTGGCATCATCTGACAAGGACTTCAAAGCAGCCATCGGAACATGCTTCCAGAGGTGATTACAAATCATGTGTGAAACAAATAAAAATCAAGTCTCAGCAAAGGAGAACCCAGCAGAAATCTCAGAACTGAAAAAACACAGTGTCACTCTCCTTGAACAAAACGAACCTCCTGGGGCTTCCCTGGACTCGCTGCCTCCTCGGGACTGGCCCAGGCCGTGCTCTTCCTCCGCTTTGTGCTTCCAGGCGGGGACTCCTCTTGAGACCGTTCCGGTCTTTTCAACACTGACCGCGCGGTGAAGCTGCACGGGGAGGTGGAGTCGAGCAGCTTACATCGATTGCCCTTTGGGGAGAATAAAAAAAGAGTCACCTTTCATTAAAACCTGCTCATTTGAATGGTAAAGACCTAGGTCTTCCGTGATGGTTTAAGTCCCACCCTATATTAGCAGACACTGCCCACTCACCAGGTGCCACCAGCTCTCGTAGGGCCGGCGCCTAGCAGACACTCCTAGCTGGTACTCAATGAACATGTGCTAAGCTGCCATTATATGGAGATGAGGAAGACAAGCCCCGCCCTCAAAAAACTTGCTGTCTGCACAGGGTCCTAAGAGTCAAATAACTGTCACCTTCTAGGTAGGAACAGATTTTTGTCTTCCTCCACCCCTCTACTGTATTACTTGCACCTTGTTTGAGCAGCCCAACAGATTTTAATATCCCACCTAAATCCAGAAATGACGTGAGGTAGTTAGACTAAGACAGAGGTAGGAAGGTGGTTAAAACAAGAGTTAAAAGTATAAGTTGGGAGCAGGGGAGCACATCCCTTCCAAAACTATGCTCAGAAGTCCTCTCTGCCTGAGTCATTTCAAGACTAATTTCCCAGAGACTCGAGGGCAGCCAATCAGCCTGACCATGAATCAGTGTGCCGTGGCCGGCCTTTCCTTCCATGCAGAAAGTCCTCTGGGGGCCAATGTCAATGTTGCCTCTTCTTTGAAATGTTCCTGAGAGGCCCCAGAGGAGTGTGGCACTCCCACACTGGATCTCCCAGAGACCAAGGATTTATTTCTTATTCCTGGAAGTTGATTTCAGTGGCATGTTAAGGAAAGCTGGAGACTTTTCTTTTTTCCCGGAACATCTAGGAGCATTTTGGGGAAGAGGGCCTACGGGCATTGCGAGCTCTCAAAGGCGGAGACCACAACCCCGACACAACCTAGGCAGTTGTGAGTCTGCGGCAGCTGCTTGTGGAAAGCAGCCGCCCATCGCAAAGGGCCTACAGTTCTCTCCTGGTGACTTCAAAATCCAGTTTATAAAACTGGCGGTCATTTCCCAAGCATTCTCACACTGCATATAACTTTACGTCTTTCAAAAGGACCTGCAAATTTAGTCATAACGTTTGTATTGGGGTAGCCTATTCATTAAAGCCGTGCACAATAATTGGGGATAATTTAAGTGGCCTTAAGATTACAGTTAATTTGTCCTGTATCTAGTCAGGGACATTGAGAGTTAAAAATGTACTTGTCAATTTACAGGTATAGTTAAGGCTGCGTTAACTCTCAACTTGTACTGTGACAATACAGAATTTTCTCTAGGCACGTGCACACTAAATAACAGATGCCTGTGTGGGCACAGTCTTGCTTCAGATTTTCCATCTGAAAGTATCTTGAATGGAAACAAGTCTGTATGTTGATGGGGCAGGTATTTTCCACAAAAAATAGAAATATTCTGAGCCATTGTTGTTTGTCAAGTGCTGTGCTAGACGCTATGGAATATAAATAAGTGAGGATGATCCAAAAAGTTTTCAGGCTAAAGGTTTCAGATTAGAAAGGCTTTTCCTTAGAACAGGAACAGAACCACAGAAATGGAGATCACATGGAGAGTTATCAACAGGGGAGTGGGGTGGGGAGAGAGGGGGTAAAGGTACAGAGAATAAGTAGCATAGATGGTAGGTAGAAAATAGACAGGGGGAGGGCAAGAATAGTATGGAAAATGTAGAAGCTAAAGAACTTATGACACATGAACTGGAGGGGGGGAATGTGAGTGGGAGGGGGTGGGCAGGGTGGAGGGGAGTGAAGGGGGGAAATGGGATAACTGTAATAGCATAATCAATAAAATATATTAAAAAAAAAAAAAGAAAGGCTTTTCCAAACAATTCTGGTCTCTTCTAATGGACGCTCCTTATTTCACAGATTAGGGAACATGCAGATAGACTAAGTGCACGCCACAAGGTCACAGTTTACAGGCAGCGGAAGTGGGGTCTAAACCCCAGGTCCCCAAGCCCTACTATTCCATTCGGCCTTTGGCTGGCGGGACCCATCTAAGGTGGCAGGATGGAGGGCGCTCCTACACCATCCCAGAAGACGGGAGACGGCAGGCTCTCCATGGTGCAGGCACGCGCGCGCGCGCACACACACGCGCGCACACACCACTACCACCCAGCAAAGTCAAAAAAACTACCTTACAAGTGTCTCTCTGTCTCTCCAAGGAAAAACCATGGTATCATTCTCATGGCTTCCTCCCCTTTACCGCTCTCACACCCCAACACCAGTAATTCCGCTTGGCGAAGATCCTCCGATCTGTCCCCTCCTCCCCACGATTCAGAGAAAGTCTTAGGCACTTTTCTGAATAGTCACAGCAGGCTCCCAAGTGGCATGCTTGTCACTGAGCCCAGCACCCTTCCAGCTAACACAAGCACACTGGGAGAATCCCAGAGTTCCCGGGGGAATCAGGTCTGAAGCACTCAGACTCACAGACAAGCCCCGCCCACCACAGCTTCCCCCGCCCACCACACACGCCCCAGGCTCCAGCTTCCCCGGGCTGCTATTTCCTCAGATGGATTGTTCTTTTGTGAGAATGAACATCCTGTCGCCCATCGGATTCCCGCGCACCCTGAGACCCAGCTCAGATGACTCCCCTGACCGGCTCACTATGCTGAGGTGGCTGCTCACTGCCTTTCCAGTCTTTCGTCTTTGCCTTTCCAGTCTCCTGTCTTTGCAGTGTCCACACTGCCCACCCGCTAAACCGGGACACACATGGCTGTCTGCAGGAGTTAAACCAGGCACCTCTCACAAGGTAAGCTGCTGTCCTTAATAGAAAAAGAACCCACTTCCTGCTGCCTTACTGTGGTTTAAGTGAGACATTTTAATGCTGGGACTGAACTAACAGAGCTGTAACTGATGATGACAGTGGTGACATATCCTATTTAGGTCAAGAGGACAACACAGAAGCTCTAAAAGTGACTAGTTGGAGGACACCAGCTGGAAGCAAAGTCTCAGTGTGGAGGCATAGGCTAAGGTGTCATCTAGTGACCCCACAAATCCCTCGCTGCAGCCAACGTTGGAGGCCACAGTAAGCTGGCTGCCCCTTTTCAAAATCAGACGACTGCTCAGAGCCAGGCGGACTGTGGGGGCCAGAGCAGGGCCCTGCTCTGCAGAGGTGTGAGGCAGAGCTTCAGCAGCCACTGTAGGACTGGAGCCACAAGGCTATGCTCACACCTTTAACAGTTATAACAGAATGGCCTAGTCAAGGGCAACTCTAATTTTTTTTTTTAAAGATTTTATTTATTTATTTTTAGAGAGGGAAGTGAGGGAGAGAGAGAGAGAGAGAGAAAAAAACATCAATGTGCGGTTGCTGGGGGACATGGCCTGCAACCCAGGCATGTGCCCTGACTGGGAATCGAACCTGCGATGCCTGGTTCACAGCCCGCGCTCAATCCACTGAGCCACACCAGCCAGGGCAGGGCAACTCTAATTTAAACGAAGCAAGAGAAATTCAAGTGCCTGTCCTAGTTAAGGCGGATGACATATGAACTGTGGGTAAGTCTATAGAAAAACAAAAAATATGTAAAACCTCAATTACCTACAGGTAATACTGTTAGTACCCTTGAGCTCCAAAATAATCCTAACGAAACTCCATGTGGGGAAAGCCTAGAGTAAAGTAGAATCTTTGAGTAGAAAACAGAGGTGAAGCAGTGTTCCAAATGTTTGGCACATTTTGTGAGCAAATGTTGAAGAACTTGGACAAAAAGTCCAAACAAAACTAGGGAAGATGAGAGCCAGAGACCTAGGGACAGAAGACGGCCAGCTCCCCATCTTGCAAACGGCAGCGCCAAGCGCTGGGAGTGCCCACGTGGGTGTGTGCTCCTCAGCGGCTCCCAAGGGAGCACTGTGTTTTGAGACCCACCAGGGCCACAGCCTGCGAACACCACCTCCTTCAGGGCCACATCCCCAGACTACCTGTACTTGCGCCCACAGCTTAGAGTGCTAAGGTGCCGTCAGTTGCTGTGGCTTGTGAGGAACCTCAAGATGCTGCTGCTTGGCCCCCCTTCTGCAGCATCCCCTCCCGGATGACCACCCCCTTCCTCTACATGTGCAGTGCTCTCAACTTCCCGAGCCACAGCTCATCTTTCTGGCTCAAACACGAACAGCCACCAGACCCTGTTAGCTCCTGCAGCGGCCCGCTCATAGCTCTGCCCCAAGCCCTGCGGTCCCAGACCTGGTGTTCTTTTTCTGTATTCAAGACTAATTCTTCTTCCAATAAAGCCCTCTGTCCCAAGTTTTCAACCGGTCCATAATATCTATCGTAGTTTTGAGTCTCCTTATTCTACTGGTTGTTGTTCTCTACCAATAGCAGCTTAGGTAGTCTAAGAATAATTTAACTTCTTAAATTCAATTGAGCAGGTATTTTCCAGATATTATCCAGTAATCTTCAACCAGAAGTTAATAAGAGGTCCGAGTTGCTCAGAAAGGACGTTAGCTGGCCAAGAATGATTCAGATGCACTAGAAATCGGAGAAACAAGAACTGCACACATATATACACTACCTAGACTTCTCATACATCAGTGAGGACCAAAAAAACCCTTGGAAAAAGTGTGCATTTGCACCAGAAATCACTCGTGACCAGCGAAGGCCCACAGACCCAAAGGCAGAATCTCAACTGAAACAGTTCCTTCTTCCTGTGGCGATGTGAGCAGAAGGATTAGTTTTCTGTTTAGTTCTCTGTCTCAGAGACCCAATTACTGAAGGTCCCCTCCGGACACCCCAGAGTTCCTTACCACGTTTGTAGTCCTTCTCATGACGAGGGGAGCTGTCCACAGGCTTGCCATGCAGGACGGGGTCTCTTCATCATTCTAAAGAGAAAACTGTGTTACAACGATCCAGTGGAGACTACCATTCGTTTAAATGCTTTGGGTGTGACTTTGCCTGAAGAATACCAGCTAGGCCTGGAGAGATGGCATCTAATGCTCATCTCTCTCCCCCACTCCCCAGCATTTCAAGGTAGGAGAGAACCATACTTTACAGCGCAGGCCCCTGACCACAGCTGAAAGCATCCCCCCCACACGGGAGGACGTCTCCTCTGTCTCTTCAGCTTCATGCCCTTTGCAAAGCTGCTAGCCCTCCACCCTCTTGCACAAAAAAATAAAAATAAATAAATAAATAAATAAAGAAAGAAAGAAAGAAAGAAAGAAAGAAAGAAAGAAAGAAAGAAAAAGAAAGAAAGAAAGTGTGAGCTCTTTCAGGTTAAGAAGGATCATATCAGTGTCTTCATTTGAAGCCCTCCAGGATTTAGTTTAGAAGGATAGCCTCAATGTCTCACCAAATGAACAAAAATATCGGCCAACTCCAGCCCCAGGAATTGCTCCATTTTTTCACACAACTTCTCTGGGGGTAGTTAGTGGAATGGAGAGGAACAGACATACACACGGGCACACGGGCACGTGCACACGCACACCCCCCCCCCCCCACACACACACACACTACCTTCAGGTTCTCCCCATCGAGGAGGTCCATGAAGCCATCATCTTCATCAGACAACGTGGCAGTCACAGGTGACTGGGGCATAAACAGAGGGATGCAGGTCCCTGGTTCACTGCCATCTCTTTCACTTGAGGAAAGCTGCAAGACAGAATGCATGCTTGTGACTAAATGACCCACTTTGATTTCTCTGGACAAGTCATTTGTTTTTGAGGAAAACACAGTACATTGTTTATAAAAGTACAATTTTAGCAGCTACTAACCAAAGGAATATGAATCCCAAGGTTATAAATGATGTGATGTCCACACACAGTATTAAGTAGAGTCAGGCCGAACAGTCTTCACAAAGAACCCTTCTCACAAGCCATTCACCTGACAGAAGGACCTGGGCACAGCTCTTTGTGAAAGACGAGGTTCGTCTTAGCGGAGACTGGAATCAGTGAATGCAGACCAACACAAGGGCTGTGACACTGATAATCTGCCAGAGTAAGGGAAGGCGAGACCACGAAATGGCCTGGAGCACGCGTATGCAACTCCAGTTCTGACAGAGGGAAGTAAAGGGTGGCATGGTTCTGGAAAAATTGATCCTAATTCTTTTTTTAATTTATTGATCTTAGAGAGGGGGGTGGAAGAGAGAGACATCAATTTGTTGTTCCACTTATTTATGCATTCATTGGTTGATTCTTGTATGTGCCTGGACCTGGAAATGAACCCACAAACGTGGCGATTCTGGACAATGCTCCAGCTGTGGATGGAAGGGGGTGGGGCGCGCAACAACAGGAGGCAGAGCTCAGGCTCAAGGCCCAGTCCCCTAACAGGCCACAGACCAATACTGGTCTGTGGGCAGTGGAAGGCTGGGGACCCCTTCTCTAACCAACTGAGCTACAGGGCCTTGATCCTAATTCTTTCTTTCTTTTTTTTTTAACTTTTTAAGAAAGACTTATTGCCCTGGCTGGTTTGAGTTCTGGCCTGCGAAGCAAAGGGTCACCAGTTCGATTCCCTGTCAGGGCACAGGCCTGGGTTGTGGGCCAGGTCCCCAGCAGGGGGTGCACGAGAGGCAAGCACACACTGATGTTTCTCTCCCTCTCTCCCTTCCCCTCTGGCTAAAAAATAAATAAAATCTTCAAAAAACGAAAAAGACTTCATTTACTTATTTTAGAGAGAGGGGAGGGAGGGAGAAAGAGGAAGAGAAACATCGATGTATGAGAGAAACACTCATCAGTTGGCTCCCCTTTGGTCTTGACCGGGGACCAAACCCGCAACCCAAGCATGCACGCCAACCCAGAGAATCCTTTGCTTTGCCAGAGGATCCCCAACCAACTGAAGCACACCACTCAGGGCTGTTATTTACTTTTCAGTGAGTTTAAATCCTCGAGGGGTACAGCATTACACGGATTCTGGGTCCAGTGGCCTTGGCAGGAAGGTTGCTTTGGAATTTAGCCCAAACCACACCGCTCTTTCCATGAGCACAAGCTCCCCAGGTCACGCTGGTTCTGCTGGGTTTCCCCCAGGAGTCAGTGCGCTTGTTCTCTGCTTTGTGCACATACGCATCTCTTCCCCAGATGGAATTCAGTTTCGTCCTGGGCACGAACACCTTCAATTTTACAAAGAGCCGTGAGCTCCCTCTGGTTCCAGAGACCCTGTTTATGGCCGGCAAAAATGGCCTCAGACCACAGCCTTCCGGACCTATCTGTCATTGTAAAGTCCTATTCCTGGCAGGCTCCACAGGCTCTCAGACGGTGCTGATCCTAATTCTTTACACTTGGAATTTAAATGGCAGCTGCTCAGCCCTGACTGGTGTGGCTCAGTGGACTAGGTGTCATCCTGAAAGCTGAAGAATTGAGGGTTCCACTCTCGGTTAGGGCCGGCGCCTGGGTTGTGGGTTGGGTCCACAGCTGGGGGTCTCTGGGAGGCAGCCGATCCATGTTTCTCTCCCTCTCTTTCTCCCTCCCTTCCCCCTTTCTCTAAAACTGAATAAATAAAATCTTAAAAAAATAATAAATAAATGACAGCTTCTCAATTTTTAACTGAGGAATTACTGTCTGGCCAGATGTTATGATATAATCTTTACACGTATATTCCCATTTAAGTCTCCCAACACACTAAAGATAATCCTTTTCTTTATATTTAACGAATCAGAAAACCAGCCCCGGCCCAGTAACTCAGTTGGTGAGAGCACTGTCCTGCTAGGCCAAGGTTGTGGGTTCAATCTCTGGTCAGGGTACACACAAGAAGCAACCGATAAATGCATAAATACGCAGAACAACAAATCGACATTTCTCTCTCCCTCTCCCTGCCCCCTTCCTCTAAAAATTAATAATTTAATAAAAAGTCAGAAAACCAATGCTTAAGCAAGGTTACCAAGATCACAGGGCTCACTTGTTTCAACTCTAAAGCCCAAGCATTTCTCCCCATTACACTCTCTCTAGGAGAGGGATCATTCCTGGAGTAAAACAGAGGCATCTCATCAGGCAACCCTATCTTGACTTTGGGGAAGCCCCACTATTCAACCAGTATATACTTGATATAGAAAATTTAGCCCTGGCCAGCGTGGCTCAGTGGATTCAGTGCCGACCTGCGAACAGAAAGGTTGCCTGTTTGATTCCCAGTCAGGGCACGTGCCTGGGTTGCAGGCCAGGTCCTCAGCTGGGGGCATGTGAGAGATACAGCAACCTGTTGCTACATCTCTCACACATCGATGTTTCTCTCCTCCTTCTCCCCCCCCAAAAATAAATAAATAAAATCTTTAAAAAAGAGAAGATAAATACTGCTAATGCAAGCATCGCTGACACTTATTTCTTTCCCACATGCTTCCCAAAGCCAGGAAAACAGTTCAGAGGCATATTTTCCCCACAGTAACAAGGTGGCTCCCACATAAGTCCTACGGATACCCTTAAGATCCAAAACCCTCTGCAACATGAGCGCACAGATCTTTAAGTGGCTCTGGGTGGATGACTCCACTAGGAATCCTCTCTGCAGCTGGCCTGCTCCGATCTGGCACTAGCTTTGCTTCACAACATAAAACCAATTCTGGGCTGCCCTGGCTGGTGTAGTTCAGTGGATTGAGCTTGGGCTGCGAACCAAAGGATCGCCAGTTCGGTTCCCAGTCAGGGCACATGTTTGGGTTGTAGGCCAGGTCCCCAGTGGGGGGCCATGTAAGAGGCAACCACACATGTTTCTTGCCATCTCTTTCTCCCTCCTTTCCGCTATCTCTAAATAAATAAAATCTTAAAACAAAAAACAAAAAAAATAGTTCTGGACTTTCTCTAATCCTGCACAAGTGCACCTGAGCACCCCTGGGCATACTAGCAGATTCCCACTCAGCAGATCGTGGGGGCAGGGAACTGCCCTGAAAAACACCCTCTGAATGCTCACATATTGGTATAACACCAGCTTTTGTGACCTAGGTCTTTGAATCCCTAGATGCAGACGCGCTACAGAAAATGACAAGTTGGAAGGAAGGGGAAGGGATTAGCTGAAGAACGTGTAAGAATGACTCATGGACATGGACAATGGAGAGGGGACTGACTATGGGAGATGGAGGCCCTGGGAGGAGGGGGGCAAAAGGGGAAAAAAAAACTGGGACAACTGTAAACAATAAAGTTGGAAAAAAAAAAAAAAAGACAAAGGCCTGGTAGTTCGGTTAGTGTCGTCCCAATACATCAAGGTTGTGGGTTCAATCCCTGGTCAGGACACGTACAAGAATCAACTAGTGAATGCATAAATAAGTGGAACAACAAATCAATATTTCTCTTTCTCCCTCCTGTCCCCCTCTCTCAAAAATCGATAAATAAACCTTAAATAAAAGGAAAGAAAATGACAAACAAATCTCTGGACAGATAATTCTTTCTCTGTGATTCCCACACCAAGAAGCCACTATGAGAAAGACAGACAGTGCTTGGAGACCAAAAGCAAGGACACAAAGGAAATGTCCTGTGACATGATCAAACACCAAACCCGTGTGATTAGCACTGGCTTTCTTTTGGTTTACACTTTCAGTTCACAATTAGGGATGGTCAAATGATCACAGGAGACGGTGGCTTCGTGCGTGCACACACGCACACGAAACACATTGAGTTTGGGCACCCAGCTCTCAAGGGTTACTGTGTGCTCAGGACTCAGGAGGTTTTGTTAAATCCTGGTCTCCCGCTTCCTGGCAAATCACCCACCCTTCCTGAGCACTTTCCCTATCTGTAAAATGGGTAAGCCTAGCTATTTCACAGCTAAGGAAACATCAAAGTGCTCTGTACTAATGCCAGACACAGCAACACCGACTGAACCCACATGTCAGACCACAAGCCAGTCTGGAGAATTGTATTTTCAGATGCATGTTCCCAGGAAAACCTGGGAACCAATCATGGTCATTTTGCTTACGTTGGACCCTGCTAGTCTGTAGCCGTCAGATCACCAGCAGAAAACTTGGGAAGTAATGACGATCTCTGTCTAGCAAATAAATAACCATGGGGCAAGTGGCCCCAATTATTATCAAGTAGCCCAGAGGCTAGGTTTCCTGACATCCACAATAGTTCTTAATAAACCATCTCTGGAAGAAGGTAAGTGTTCTCTGTAAAAATCAGTCTGGGAAAGTACCTCTTAGCACTGAGGATGCATCGTGAAAGAGCAAGTTTAAGTACGACATATAATCCCACTGCACATACAGCAGAACCCAGGATGCCTGCAGATACTTTTCCCAGAACTGACCAGGTCAAATATTTTTTTGCTCAAGTACAGTATCTCAAACATACTATCTCTCACTCTGCTTCCGCCTGTCTGCTCTCCAGGCACAGCACAAACACCAAAAATGTGACCATCTAGTTTTGAAAGACAAAGTCAAGGTAAAGACAGCAAGAGCAACAGCAGTGTCTTCAATTCAGGGTTAAAGGTGCTTTAATTTTCTTCCCAACAGAAACTTCCCTATGAAAGCCAGAGCACATACCATCCGAGCCGGGGCAGAGCTCTGCCTCTGTGTGAAGAGATCTTTACCCTCCTCAAGTCCATGAGAGTGCAGGCAGCCTCGAGACGCAGGTCTTATTGGCTTCTTAAACTCAAAGGCTTCCTGCAAGACAGTATAGTCGAGACATCTTCCACGGTCTACGGAAACCAGCACTAGGGCCTCAGCTATGGCTCGGGTGAGACAGGCAAGGGAGTGGGCACCGATCACCTTTGTAACCGACCCCAAACTAAGGGTTTACACGTCTCTGATCTAACTCCAACAGCGGATCTGAGTAACTAAGAATTTCAAAGACTCGGTCAACAGCCAACTTCTCATACAGCATTTTTTTCTCACAACGCTGTTATTTCCTGACAAGCACACATCTGCCGAGTACACAGAACACTGTGAGTTCTAAGCTAAATCAACAGCTTGGTAAAATCTACAGCAAAGTTATTTCAATATGGCCATGAACAGGAGTCAAAACTTTTCACTCTCAATATGCTTGAGGGCTTTATACTTTCCACCTTCTTCCTCCCACGAGGAGATCATTTTTTTCCACTTAAAATTATTGTATTCCATATTAAAGGTAATGGGGAAAAAACTGGTTTCCTCTGCAACATGGATGAATCTCACAAAATGCTGAGTGAAAAGTCAAAGTAATAGACTATATACTATGTGATTCTATTTACATCAAGTTGAAAAGCACTCACAACCCCCTGCATGCTGACACAGGACTAAGTACTTTCTGTGCATTAGTTCATTAACTATCAACTATAACCCGATCACCCCCATTTTATAGGTGAGGAAACTAAGCCTTATAGGCCCTAAAGATCTTACAGGCCAGATGCGCCTAAGATCTGGCTTCATAGGCAAACAGGACACCTCCAGAGCAAGAGCTCTTTAACCTATGCTGTTTCCCTTCTAGAACAAAGCTCCAAGCAGGTGACCCTGGGAGAAGCCAAATTTGGGAGGGACAGGGAAACATAGACGGACTAGGCAGGGTCACAGGTTTGGACTGCTGGGTAGAAAGCCACTACACAGAGGCTGATGCAAGTCTTCCAAGCCCCCGAGGCAGTAACTCATTTCTACAGCCTCCCGCAGGTCATCTTGCAAGTTGCCTGAATCACTGGGAGAATTCGTGGGAGCAGTAGGTTTTATACCAAGTCTGGAAGAGTATGAGGATTATTCATTATGGCTTGTTAGCAGGGAATGGGAAAGGGGTGGAAATAGAGAAGACTGAAGAAGTTGAGCGAATTCATTTAAACTATAATATTTCGGATGCCTACCCTGTGCAAGGCACATGTGCCAGGTGTGAGAGGAAAGCCAAGCCAGGCCAAGGTGTTCTTGGCCTTTTGAATGGATAGCCACAAGCTCATCCTCTAAGCTTCCATTTCAGTTTCTCTGAAACTCCCTGGGACTTGTTGACTCCCTTCTTTCAAACACTGTCAAGCAGCATTTCCTTAAGCTCACACCCCTCACAGCGTCAGTGCACACAGGGGAGAGGAAGGCCCGGGCAGAGACCTCCAGAAAAACTAGCCAGGAACCACCCACAACGCTTTACCTACGTTGTCTCACTGCACTCCCACAGCAGCCCTGCAAGGCACTGCTACTCCTGCTTTACAGAGAAATGAAGAAGCCTAAAAGAGGAAATAACTCGCCAAGGTCACAGAGCTGATTAGCAGCAGGATTCAAATCGAGGCTTCTGTGACTCCAGAGACCATCACGACCCTGGTGGAAGCTTAGTCTCCCAGGAGGCAGCCCGGCCACTTCTCTGGACACCACTGGCACGAGCGGGCTCTGCTCCTGTCCTAAGTGAGTACGACGGTGCAACACTCACGTTTTCCTTGTTCTCATCCTGGTCCATCAGTTGAAAGACATCATGGTCAAGAGAATCAGAATGGCTCCTCTTCAAAGCTGGACTACACCCCAAGAGCTTTTGCTATCAAAGCGAAAAAGGAATTAGGGTCCATAAATGAAAATTCAATAGCAACTCAGTTCTCAAAAGGAAAAAAGATGGCTGGCGAGGGGCTGCGGCCTAGGCCCGCACACACTGCAGTGACTGTGGCCAGGGCTCCACCCTGCTGGAACACAGCATGGAAGTTCCCACTACACGGCTTCACGCATAACCCCACAAGGCCCACAGCCCTCTCAGTGGGGCTTCAGGGTTGCCAAACCACCCCCTTCGCCAACAACATCGTTTGCATAAAAAGAACTCCTCCTACTTTGATTAAAACTGATAGTTAGAAAAGGCCGAAAAAGAGGCAGTTATTGAAGTTGCTTTTAGGAATGTTTGAGTGCTTTTGAAACTAAGGAAAAACAGTCTTCATTGTCTAAATTAATGTCTACTATCAAGATCACATTGGTAGCTCAGGGGCAGCGAACAGGTATCAATTCAAAATATACAAGGGAATTAACTTACAGGTAGGGAATTTATCCTCCTCATGGGATTTTCAAGGCTGCAACAGAATCAGTAGGTAAATAATGAAAATAAAGGAAAAAAGTAGCAGAACTGCATAGTGCTCAATCTATAGCTTGAGGGCGGTCAAAAGCAACCCCACTTCAGGCAAGATAGAACAACAAGTTTCTGAAGCTGTCCTGTCTCACAAGCACCCCAACACTGGGCTTAAAGGCCCACTCTGAAGGCCAGGACGTCAGGGGGTGGGACAAGGGCTTGAGTGAGACTCAAACGGAACACCAAATTACAGCTGAAATAAAGAAAGGGAAGTTCCAAAAACTGCTGACACAAACGACTCATTAAGGTACCAGACTGTTTATAGGGACAGCTAAATCCAGAGTATGACAAAGGTCACTGAAAAAAAAAAAATAAAGAAAGAAGAAAAGTTTTTTTCTAAGTACAAACAGTTAAAAGCAGCGAATACATACTTTTCTTTACTGTCCAAGGGCCCAGGAGAATCCAGACAGAAGCCTGTGGAAAATAAAAATACCTCTTAGGAAACAGTCCATAAAACACCATTTTGTCATGAAAGTAAGTAAAATTCTTAGCATTGTTTCTTTAAGTCAGTCAATGAGGACTCATGGCTTGGACTTTTCGCCAAAAATGAAGTCTAGTCTCTATACAACTGTCGAAGGGAAAACATAATATTTGCACAAGTCTTAAGTATTTGCACGGTGTATCTACAAACCCCCTTTCCTACTTGCAAATGCCATCCAGGAAAATAGGATTTGAGGAGAGAGTGACTGAGCCCAATTCTCTCGAACCCTCTCCAGACTGCAGGTTGTTCAGATAAGGGATTATCCAGTTACTTTCTGCGAGTTCCAACCATGGAGATAACATGTAGCACCAGTGTTCTGCAAGTTTTTATTTCAAATAGTTTATCTTGTCAGATCCTATTTATAATTTGGGGGTTTTGGAAATACGATTATGTCCTATGACAACAAGCAAAGCAAGTATTTATACCGAGGGAGGTACCCGTCTCACCCAAGGCAGTAGGGTGGCACCAGGCCCACCTAGCAAAGGCCTTTCCTGCCTGATGTCTCCACAACCTGACAGCAAGTTGGGTGTTAGCTCCTGATGGCTGTTCTCCCTCGCCACACCACCACAGACAGTTTCTAGGTGAAAGCGCGTGTCCAGCAAATCCCCAGTATTGCTCCCCACACAGCAGACATGTGGTAAATGCTACAGACCAAAAGAGTACCTGAATCGGTTGACTCAGAGGAGCCCACTCTCTGCAGACTGCTGTTCTTTACCTCCAGCGGCTGTTCATACTCACTGAAACCAAGAGAAGTGATTCTATGTATTTCTAGGCCACAACTAACAGATTACATACAGGAGACAGGCCAAGTAGCCAGGATGCCAGCCACGAATGTCATTCCCTCTAGACCGCCCCACAGAACACCCTGCCACCCAAACACCCAGGCAGCTAGCACTACACAGAAATGATGAGAAAGGAGTGAGTGGGAGGCATGGCCTGGGTTGACCTGCAGGAAAGGATGACTATGATGAAGGCTGGAGTACTTCCTGAAACGAGAGCATGTGTCCTGTGTGCCGTGTACTGTGCTAGGAGCAGAGATGAAAAACGAACAGGAAAAGGTTCTGCTTTTCAGAGGCTGGAAGCAGGGCACGTGCTCACTTAGAAAATAGGATGTCCAAGACTGAAGGGAAAGCAGCTTCACCGCAAGCACCGTGGGGTGCATTTGTTTATTTATTTTGCTCTAAGGAGAAGCCCAGGGAAGTTTTGAGTATGGAAAGCTGAGTAATAAGGCCCGGCCTTAGCAATGCATCGGGGTGAACATCAGGAATGTGCACGGGGCGAGGGACCGCACAAATCTTAGCCGAGAAAATACCATGTCCCTTTGTTGGGAAGGAACAAAGCTCACAGGAAACTATGGTCCTGCAAGATGGTTCAGCGAAGGGGGGAAGTGAGTGCCTAGGACGGCCTGCTTTCCCCCCATAAAGGCAGATTCCAAAGGGTCAGAGGGAACAGGGCAGGGCAATCCGAAAGAGGTGGCGAGGATGGGAACCTGGGGCGGCCCCCATCCCTACTGGGCTTGGCTCGGGGCTCAGGGCGGCCCTGGACTGTCCGAACGGCCTCTCCCCCGCAACATTCCTCCTGAGGGGGAGGGTGCACATGGCTAGCCCCCACCAGACTGACCTGACCTCAAACGGCGGACAGGTCTGGCCCTTCTCCCGACCTGATCCCCCCGAGAGCCATCTGGGAGGTCAGAGGCCTGTGGAACCGCTCGTCTGTCCCCCCTCACCTGCCCAGTCCCTGCAGCTGATCCATGGTGACCGTCAGGTTGGTGACAGGCGACAGGCCCCCCGCGGCTGGCGTGCCGAACAGTGCCTTCTCGACCTGCGGCGCAGGAGTGGGGCTGCAGGCGAAGAGCAGGCGGCGGCGATGCGGGGGCTCCGGGCCCAGTTCCATGGCGGCGCCCGGCCTCCCGGGGCTCCCGCTCCCTCTTCCTCCGCCGCGCCGCCCCGCCCCGCCGCCACTGGCCTGGGCCGCAAGCCCCGCCGCCGGTGCCTGCGGGTCAAACACAAACACGACCCCGCGGTTCAGGGACGCGGCTGTCGCGGGAGAAGCGGCGCGGACGGGCGGGTGTCCGGACCCAGCAGGCGCCAGCCACACGCAAGGTTGCTTCCCCCTCACCCCGCGAGGCCAGCGGGCGGGCGGGCGCCGGCAACCTGAAGATTAAATCCAAACAAACGTGGCGGGTCAGAACAGGCGAGCGGCCGGAGCCTAGGGGAAACAGCCCGCGCTCACGCTCTCTTCGTTTACTCTCACCGCCTGGCCCAGTTCCAGGCCTCCAAGACCCTAGACAACACCCACCTCCCTCCCAGGCCGCTGTCTCTCCGGAGAAGGCCTTTCGCGGTAATTGCTTAGTAGACAGTCGCTGCCCCGCCCCCCTTTCCTAGTTGGCGCCAAACGGAACGCGCCAATCAGTAAGCAACTCTTCCCCCTTGCTCCCGAAAGGCAGCTAGGCGGGACCAATAAGAGGGGGAAAAGGGGGCAAGGCGCGGGACTCTGCGGTGTCAGCGGCTCTCCTAAAGGGGCGGGGTTTGAGGGGGGAACCGGGGCTGATCCCAAAGAGCGCGGGCTCAGAGGTCAATGAAAACTCCCAGCAGCACCTGCGAGGCGCTGGTCGAGATCGAATGGCTGCTCTTGACCCGTTGCATGCTGGGGAGCGTAGTTCTTACCCCCGCGAGGCCGCCCAGTCGCTTGCTGCCCCCGTTGGGCTACTGCTTCCTCGCCCTTGCCCAGTGCCCTACACTCTGAGGGAATGTGGCGGCTGGAGAAGGCCTCTGGAGGCCAAGCTGAGCCCAGCCTTGTGGTATTGTGGGCCCCTCTCTTCCGCCTGGGCCTCCACGCCCCAATTTTATAACCAGGGAGGGAACTGAATGACCTACTGACTGGGCGCTGCGCTCGGAACACTAGAGCCCAATTCCGGAGCGCTAACGCTCGTCTCAATCAGGCAGTTCAAGACCCAGCAGGCCGAGCTGACCACGAGCTGCTGACCACGCAAGACTTGAACCCTACAATACGGCGTGGGCTGCGGGGCTTAGCATTCTTTGCTCACCTCCATTTTAGCTTTCGGTATATCTTCTAAAAATCATTTCCTTCTCTTCCACCCTTTCTTATCCTATTGGGAGCTCCTAGATAGCAATACCATAAATTTAATAAAACCTAACACAGCGCTTATGTTCCAGACACTCTTCCAAGTGCTTTTGTCTCTTATTTTTTCTTTTTTTTAAGTTATTTCATGCTTTCCTTCTTTAAAGAACAAAGATGTGAGATATTCTATCTCACAGAACATCCCTTTACTTTTTAGAGAGAGGGGAAGGGAGGGAGGGAGAGAAACATTAGTCTGTGGTTGCCTCTGGCACGCCCCCTACCGGGGACCTGGCCTGCAACACAGGCATGTGCCCTGACTGGGAATCGAATAGGCAACCCCTTGGTTCGCAGGCCAGCACTCAATCCACTGAGCCACACTGATCAGGGCTTTTTTTTTTTTTTTTTTTTCCTTTTTCCTTTTTAAAGGTTGACTGAAGTGTTAAGGGTGATTTTTATTATGTTTGGGTCATCTTTAATTGTGAATTGGAGCAAAGGAAAAGCATAATTTAACCACGTCCTTTCCCCATTCACTTAGGTATGCCCTTCGAAGTCCCAGAGCAGCAGGAGGGGAAGGGAAGGGCCTTGCTTTGTGAACTGGGAGGTTTCAGTTTTTTATTCTGCTTTGAGACAGGTCAGTTTTTGCTCATTCATTCAGCCTCTACTGAGCAAGCCTACCAGCTTGCGACATCCAAACGGACAGCATCAACACTTCCTTGGAAAATGCTGGAATGCCCTCCTCACACCCATACCCACTTCACTCAGCTAACACCTACCCTGCCCAGGAAAGTTCTACGCTCGGACACCCTGACTGATACATTCTCCGGTTATTACCCACCTTCCAGGCACCACACGGTTACTTTTGTTTCTGTGATTATTTAATCAGGGTGAGTCCACCCAAATGACTATAAACTCAAAAATGTAAGGAACTTGCCTTTCCCTTTCTCTCCTACAGTACAACTCAGGGCCTGCCTGGTTCAGGGGACCCCTCAGTACATGTAGATTGAATACATTCTGCAAAAAAAGATAAGTGTGAATACTTTGGGAATGTTTAAAAAGGGAATCAGATCTGGCCTGGTATGTCAGGAATTCCTGAGGAAGTGTCCAGGATAAACCCTCAGGATGGGGAGAAAACAGTGCTCTGGGCATCAGGACTGTCCCTAAGCAAAGGCTCCAAGGCTAGGAGTCCCCTGCACGTGGCAGAGAACAAGTGGGAGAAGAGGGGTTTGGGGAGAGACCTGACTCTGCAGGGGCTTGTAGACCACACTCTGGAAGTTGAACTTTATCTCTAAAGGGCAAAGGGAAAGCATCAAAAGGATTACATTTACATTTTAAAGAATAACCTTGACTCCAGAGTGGAGTTGAGCAGCAAGCAGTAATGTTAGAGCTGGGGAGACCGTTTGGAGGACATCGCACGTCCTATTATGAGACAGTGTGGACTTGACCTAGGGAGGGGGTGATGCAGAGGAGGAGAGTAGGCCTCACCCCAGTGGGGCTCCTGGCTCTTCCCTGCCACTCCTTGACGACCAGAAAAACTTGGTTTTTAAGTCTGCGTTACCTATTGCAGTGCCCTGTATATTTGGTCTGGAGAAGGGATTCCCCTTGTTAAAAACAGAAGAAAAAAACTCCCACAAAAAAAAATAGAAAGAAAAAAAATAAAGAAAAAATTTCCCATTATTTTGTTAGATTTATTTTCTGTAGAAAATGAAACACTCCTTTCTTGATTTAATGTTTTGCACGTGCCCGTTCTTCCAAAGCAACAGCCTACAGGCTGAAGACTAAAGGCTTTGCCTCACAACACCAAGATCCTCACACCGGGTCTACAGCTCCAGCCACCAGCCACCCTACCCCCCCAGAAGCCTCAGGCTATTTACCCCTCCCTGCTGTCACGTCTGTGGTCCCCACCCCCTCCCTGTCCACTATTTGAAATACTTTTCTCCATTAAACTTCTAAAAATGTCTCTCCTCTCCTTTGGGGGTAGTTTCACACTGGACTCAACATCCCTGTTCTTGCATGCATCGTTCAACAAATGCTTACTCACAGCTCACTGAGACAAACCCAGTGCTTGAAGTAAAATCCCACGATTTCTCCCCTCAGGGGGCTCACCTCTGCCAAATATTATCTCACAGAACATCCCTAATAATAATAGTAATAATTGCTGTTATTTCTGCAGGATCGGTGGGACCCAAAGGAGGGGCCTGAGGTGTGGCGGAGGGGGACTTACCAAGGAGGTGAAATCTGTGAAGTTTGAAGGCTTAGGGTGCTGGAAAAGGGGGACTTGGGGTGGGGTGAGATGGGGCACTTCGTAAGGAGAGGAAGGAGCCCAAGGAGGCCAGGTAGCAAAAACAGCACTTTCCAGGAACTACTGAGTCCTAGAATGCTCACCTGGGAGTGATTGCAAGGGGACCCAGTGGGAGGAGGAGACACTACTTGGAGGACTTGGACCTCCCAAAGGGTTTGGCTTCATTCTGTAGATAGTGGAGGGTGTGGCAGGTGTGGGGGAAGAGTGGGGAAGCCTGAGGAAGGGGCTCTCCCAACAGTCCAGGGGAATGGAGGTGGGGCCCTCAGCCACCAGAGGTAGGGAGTGACTTTAGGAGTGTGGAGGAGGGAGAGCTTATCGGATTCTTTCCGGTAACTGAAAGTTGAGGTGGGCGAGGAGGAGGAAGTCATTGAGCCTTAGTCATTGAGCCTTAGTCAGGACTTAAGCACCTGGGTGGGTGGTACCATTACCTCAGCAAAGGCCTCACGGTTCCAGAGGGATTTGAAGAGCTCAGTGTTGTGCTTGTGTACTATCTGGGGGTGGCACACAGGAGAATGATTTGGGGGTTCTTAGCCTGAGGATGATAATGGCCCCTGAGGATGTGCAAAGAGTGTTTTATTTTTCTTTCAAAGAGTGTTTTAGCTTGATTGGGAGTAAAGGGGAGAAAACTGTACTTGAACAATCATTAAAAGAAAAAAAAAAGAGTGTTTTAGGCCCTGGCTGGCATAGCTCAATGGATTGAGCGTGGGCTGCGAACCAAAGCATTGCAAGTTCGATTCCCAGTCAGGGCACATGCCTGGGTTGTGGGCCAGGTCCCCAGTGGGGGCCACGTGAGAGGCAACCACACATTGATGTTTCTCTCTCTCTTTCTCCCTCCCTTCCCCATTTCTAAAAATAAATAAATAAAACCTTTAAAAAAAAAAAACAGTGTTTTAGGAGACTGGACCTGGGGGGGAGCACTAGTATTGAAGCCCAGATGTAGCAAAGAGGCCCACGAAGGTGGTACTGGGGAAGGAACCCCCAGGGAGGGAGTGGCCGGTCCGCTCAGGGGCGCACTGAAGGAAGTCACTGGAGGTGGCCACATGGAGGTCATTTTGCCTGGGTGGCGGAGGTAGGAGGTGAGGAAGGAGGCTCAGGGAGGCTCAGGGAAGGTAAGAGACGGCACAGGAGATAATAGTACTACAGTATGCTTCCTGTTTTAGCCCCAACAGAGGATAGTCCAGATGCCTGTCCACAATAGAATGGGTAAATAGAGGCTCTTTCATGCCGCGATGAAAAGAGAGAATTCTATGGATGACTCACAACCAATGCTGAACATCAGCCAGACACACAAACAGACATGCTATCTGATTCCATTTCATTACAAAAAATAAAAAGTCCTGGGGCAGGGGTTACTTGTTAAAAAAGGGTGAAGGGATTAGTCAAAGAACATGTGTGCATGGCCCCTGGACATGGACAACGGTATGGGGACTGCCTGTGGGAGTGAAGGGGCGCAGGGGTCTGGGTGGAGGGGGACAAAGAGGGGAAATTAGAACCACTGTAATAGCATAAACAAAATATTTAAATTAAAGAAAAATGAAAAGTCCTGCTGTTTAATTGTTGGTGATAGAAGTGAGAGTGCTGGTTATCTCTGGGGGGCCGGGGGGGCGGTAACTGGAAAGGGCCATGAAGAGGACTTTTGGGAACTGGTCACATTGTTTCTTGATCTGGGTGCTGGTGGCAGGAATGTGTTTGCCTTGTGGAAATTCACTGAGCTACATGTACACCCATGGTTTATTCGCTCTTCTGTATACTTCACTGAAATCTTTGCAATTAATAATAAAACAGCCCTGGCTGGTGTGGCTCAGTAGACTGAGCACAGACCTGCAGACCAAAAGGTTGCCGGTTCTATTCCTAGTCAGGGCACATACTTGGGTTGCAGGCCAGGTCCCCAGTTGGGGGAGTGCGAGAGGCAACTGATTGCTATTTCTCTCGCACATCTTGTTTCTCTCCCTCCTTTTCTCCCTCCTTTTCTCCCTCCTTTTCCTTAATAAATTAATAAAAATCTTGGAAGAAATATGATAATAAAACAACCTTCCCTGGGCCTCACTTGATGCTGTATTCCTTCCCTTCACAGTAAAAAAAGAAAAGTTGTCTCTAATTTCTCTCCTCTCAATTCCTCTTGAACCCAATCAAGTCAGACATTCAACCCCCCTACTCCACAGAAACAGCCTTTGGCAAGCTCTCCGAGGATCTTTATTTTGCTGGATCCAGTGACCAAGTCACATGCCATGTCTTACTCTGGCTGGGATACAGACGACCATTTCCTTCTAGAAACATTGGCTTTGCTTGATTTCCAGGATAGCATTCTCTGGGTCATCCTCCTCTCTCTAGCTGCTCCTACAGAGAGGTCATGACAGAGGAGGCCATTCAGCCCTCAAGGTGGGGTGCCAGACATAGGGAGAGAGAAGAGCATTAGGCCTTCTGGGTAAGCCTGTCTGGGGCCTCACGGTCTCCTGTTCCCAGCAGCAGTACAGAGCCTGGCTCAAAGGGAAAAAGAGAATGCTTCTGGAGTGATTGAAGACTAAGAATTTGAATGTTATCCTGAAGTCAGGGGCTTTAGATGGGCCTCTGAGAAGCCATCCTCCCTACCCCTCCCTCACTCCCTCTTGGAAAATGGACTGGACTTACGTCTTGGGGTAGTGAGGCAGGTCCCTAGAGTCCCTTCCCTCTTCTGAAAAGTTTGAGGACTTTTCTGTCCCACTTCCCCCTGGGGAGTATTGGCGTGGCCCCCAAGGAGGCCGCCAGGGGGCACTTGTTTCCCAGCACGATATTTTTCTGGAAAGAAGTGAGGAATGCTGGGAGAAGAGACAGCAGTAAAGGAGGGACTGGGGCTGGGAACTAAGGACATGTGCAGAACTGAATGCATGACAGGGAAGTGAACGGCAGCACAGGGAAAACGTGCTGCACTTCCTATTTTTTTATTTAACGATATCGTAATAATCATGTATGGCGTCAGATGGGAATTATCAGCTGATCACTTTGTAAGTTACATAAATGACTAATCACTATGTAGTACACCTGAAATTAATATAATACCGTATGGCAACAATAATTTTAAAATTATATAAAAAACAAGAAAAACTGATGTCACCCCAGTCGTTGAGGATCTGGCTCCAGGACTATTGCACGGTGGAACACGCACAGGGCCAGGGCCGGACATCTGTGTCGTCTGTCTCTGCTGGCCCGTTAGCTGAGGTGTCAGCTTCTTTACCACTCCTTTTTTTTTTTAATGTTTTATTTGTTCCCTTTCAGTAAGAGTAGAAGGGAGGGAGAAAGAGAAGAGGAGAAAAATTCATCGCTTGCCTCACACTAGCACCTCAGTCAGGGACTGGACCACAACCCAGGAATGAGCCCTGACCAGAAACTGAATGGGACCAGCCCAACCAGCAGAGCCACATGCCAGGGCGTGCCCTCTCCTGGTCTCCGCCTCACTCTCCAAGAAATGGGAGGAATGACCTCCATCAGTCTAGCACCCAGGGGCCTGAGCAACACACAACACAACAAGTCGCAGGAATACTCCCAGAAGGCTGAAATGAAGTGTACGGGAGAGGTGTGCAGGGTGGCCGGTCCTAGCTGTCCCTCTCCCTGGGCCTGTGATGAGGTAACACTGTGCAGAGGGTGTGGCTGCCCTCAGGGACACACTGCTTTTCAGTGCCCAGGTCTGGGCAGCCTGAGAGGCGGTTCCCCTGCAGGTGGGGGGATGAGGCCCAAGTGAGGTCAGAGGCAGAGGACAGGGAATGGAAGTCCCAGGGACAACAGGGAGCCACAGTAGGTTGTGGAGCAGGGGGAGGGTTTCATTCCAAAGGGCCAGGTTTTCCTGTATGGTTTCCTGGGGTCCTATCTGTGGAATCAGAGGTCCTGGGTAGCAGCTGAGCCCTCCTCACAGCTTGCACTGGGTGCCATGTCCCCACAGAATGTACTCACAGGAGCGGGAACACTACTTACTGGCGGTGGAATGGGCTGTCCCAGTTCCTCAATCTCTGGGCCTCCGGGACATAAAATTGTTCCTGAGTTTCCTTCCCATCCTGGCTGAGTGATAGCCTCTTGCCCAAGCCACCTGGTAGCTGGTTGACAAAGGCCCACATTAGGCAAGATGCTGTGTGTGTGTGTGTGTGTGTGTGTGTGTGTGTGGTGGGGGAGGGGACATGGGGGGAAGGGGTCTCCATTTCCAGGACTTAAGTTCTCAGCCCTGAGCAATGCCTGCCCTAGAGGGAGTTGGATTTCCACCCATTCCAAGCCTTTGGGACAAAAACCCGGACTCCGGGGCATGCCCAGGCATTTTGGGATGCCTGCCTGTTCTGTGAAGGAATCAAACCTGAGAAGTGCCCACTGTATCCAGGGAAGCCCCACACTGATTTCCCAGGTGAGGAAACAGAAACAGAGACACGTCCCAGGCCCATGTGGCTGTCTCCTGAGCATGGCCTGGGCCTCCCTTCCCAGGGCACACCCAGTGCGCCCCCCAGTGGCTGGGAGCTGCAGCCACAGGGCTCCTCCTTTTCCCCACCCTCACACTGGTTTGCATCTCAGTGGTCCCCTGAGCCAGCTCAGGTAAGCTTGGGCTCTGCTGTCACAGAGGTGGGGACAGGGAACCACACTCCTTCAAGGAAAAATATGCCCACCTGTTGTCACTGCTTACCTCCTCACTCTGCCACTTTGAAAACATGGGTACAAATTATCTGCCATAAAATCCAGTTTTCAGAGTAATTATATGAGTTTGACAAGTGTATACAACCGTGTGACCTCCAGCACAGTCAAGATGTGGAACGTTTTCCTTACCCAGAGTTCCCCTCACCCCCCTTTTCAGTGAGTCCCCTCCTCCATCCCTGGCCCTGGCACCACTGGTCCACCTCCTCTGCCTGGAGCTTGGCCTTCTCTGGAGATCTCACATAGATGGAACCCCACAGTGATGATCCTCTGCATCTGGTCCCTTTCACTCACCATCATGTCCAGGAGGCTCATTCAAGATGTGTGTCCTAACAGTTCATCCCTCTTTACTGGCAAGGAGCGTTCCAGACACTGCAGTGGCTGGCCCAGTTTGATGAGCCTGCTGATGGATACCTGGGTGGCCCCTAGTTGTTGACTATTGTCTTCTTCTTTTTTGTCTTCTTCTTAACTATTTTAAATAAAGTTGCTACACACATTCTTGGTTGGAAGTATGCAATCATTTCCTGACGAGAATGGAATTCCTGGGTTGCATGGTGTCAGAGCTTACCCCTTTCAAAATGATTCCTGGTTGTCCTTCCCCAGCACCTACCGGGGGAGGCACTGGTGCACATGAGAGGCTGAGCTGAGGGCGGGAGAGCCTGGGGGTAACTGGGCTTCAGCCTTACACCTGTCTTCAAGTAGCTTGGTGTCTTGGACAAGTGGCTTTGCCTCCTCTGGGTCCACCTCGGTTTACTCATCTGTGAAAGGAAAGGGCACCACGGCCCTCCCTGCATGTCCCAGAGGATGCAAGGTGGTGGGCCAGGGCCCTCTCTGGACACTCTAAGGAGCCTGTGCTCTGAGGGCTGGAGCAGAGACTCGTGCTGCTTGTGAGACAGAACTGGCCCTGAGGGGAAGGCCTCCCTTAGAGAGCTGCACTCTCTCTCCAGTCCGTGTGGGCGAGGCCACAGCCAGAGCCTGCCAACCTTGGGAGGTTCCTTTTGGTCTTGAGCTGAGTGGCCAAGGACTATTGTGTTGTGGGCATGTGGGGCCATGCATTGGCCATACACACCTCAGAATATGACAGTATAAAGGAGGAGGAAAAAAATGCCAGGAGGCCAAGGGAAAAAGGATCTCCACCACGCTCCTACATTTATGAGGATACTTACATTTAAATTATGAAAATTAAGAAATCAGGACTTTTGGTCAAGATGAAGGCATAGGTAGACACACTATGCCCCCTCACCCAATCAAAACAAGGACAACAACAAATTTAAAAACAACAAGCAACCAGAACTGCCAGGAAATCCAACTGTGTGGAAGTCTGACAGCGAAGGAGTTAAACAAAAAACATTCACCCTGGCTGGTGTGGTTCAGTGGATTCAGTGGTGGCCTGAAAATCAAAGGGTCATTGGTTCAATTCCCAGGCTAGGGTGCATGCCTGGGTTGCTGGGCCAGGTCACCAGTGGGGGATGCAGGAGAGGCAACCACACATTGATGTTTCCCTCCCTTCCCATCTCTAATAATAAATAAATAAATTCTTTAAAGAAAAAAGAAAAAACATTTATCCAGTCTGGTAGGAGGGGTGGAGGCTGGCAGCTGGACAGAGAGGACTTGCACCAAGGCTATGGCTGGAGTGCCAGGGGGTCCCACGTTCACTTGCAGATAAACCAGGAGGAACAACTGGGGAGAGAGACAGACAGCGCAACCCATCACTCCAGTGTGAGGGAATAAAGCCTCAAACGTCTGACTGAAAACACCTGTGGGGGTTGAGGTGGCGGCAGACACTCCTAGACTTACAGCAGAGTTCATTGGAGAGACCTACAGGGTCCTAGAACAAACACAAATCCACCCACCTGGGAATCAGCACCAGAAGGGCCCAATTTGATTGTGGGTAGGGGGGGAAGTGACTGAAAACTGGCAGAGAGTGGAGCAAGTGACCACGTGCTAACAGATGCCTCCCTCAAAGATGGCATCATAATACAGCCACCTGGGTTGTCCTGGCCTAGTGAACACCTAAGGCTCCACCCCTTACTACCAAACAGGTGCACCCAGACAAAAAAATAAAAATAAAAATAAATGGCCCAAATGAAAGAACAGATCAAAGCTCCAGAAAAGTACAACTAACCAACAAAGAGATAGCAACCTATCCGATGCACAGATAATCAAAACACTGGTAATCAGGATGCTCACAGAATTGGTTGAATATGGTCACAAATTACAGGAAAAAGTGAAGGCTATGCAAAGTCGAATAAAAGAAAATGTACAGGGAACCAACAGTGATGGGAAGGAAATTGGGCCTCAGATCAATGGTGTGGACCAGAAGGAAGACACAAACATTCAATCAGAACAGAATGAAGAAACAAGAATTCAAAAAAATGAGGAGAGGCTTAGGAATCTCCAGGACTTCTTTAAACATTCCAACATCGAATCATAGGGGAGCCAGAAGGAGAAGAGGAAAAACAAGAAACTGAACTCTTATTTGAACAAAAATAAAGGAGAACTTCCCCCATCTGGCAAAGGAAACAGACTTCCAGGAAGTCCAGGAAGCTCAGAGAGTCCCAGAGACGTTGGACCCAAGAAGGAACACACCAAGGTACATCATAGTTACATTAGCCAAGATTAAAGAGAAGGAGAGAATCTTAAAAGCAGTAAAAGGAGAGAGTTACCTACAAAGGAGTGCCCATCAGACTGTCAGCTGCTTTCCCAAAAGAAACCTTGCGGGCAAGATGGGGCTGGAAAGAAGTATTCCAAGTCATGAAAGGCAAGGACCTACATCCAAGATTACTCTATCCAGCAAAGATTTCATTTAGAATGGAAGGGCAGATAAAGTGCTTCCCACATAAGGTCAAGTTAAAGGAGTTAATCATCACCCAGCTCTTACTATATGAAATGTTAAAGGGGCTTATCTAAGAAAAAGAAGATAAAAAATACAAAAGTAAAATGACAACAAATTCACAGTTTTTAACAACCTAATCTAAAACAAAAGCAGAAGCAAATTAGAACAACTAGAGCAGGAACAGAATCACAGAAATGGAGATCACATGGAGGGTCATCAGTGGAGAGGGAGTGGTGGGGGCAGGGAGAATAGGGGAAAAGGTAAGGGAATAAAAAGCCTAAATGGTAGGTAGAAAATAGTCGAGGGTTGGTTAAGAATAGTACAGGAAATGTAGAAACCAAAGAACTTGTAAGTATGACCCATGGACATGAACTAAAGGCGAGGAATGCAGGTAAGAGGGAGTGTGCAGGGAGGAGGAAAATAAAGGAGAGGAAATGGGACAACTGTAATATCATAATGAATAAAATATATTTGATCTAATAAAAAGAAATCATTTCCTCAGTTATACTAGCCTTGTTTGAAGTGTTCACAGCCATGTGCGGTTAGTAGCTACCATGTAGGAGAGCACAGATCCAGAAAACTCCCTTCATTGCAGAAAGTTCTCCTGCACAGTCTCATAAGACCCCAACCTTCCCATTGGAAGGTCAGTATTCTTAGCAAATGCCTGGTGGACTGGGGCAGGGCCCCGGGGTCAGCTGCCTTGCAGAGAAGGTTGCCTGCAGGGCTGGTGGACAGAGCTCTTTGTGAGAGAGTGGCTGCTCAGGCAGCCTGCAGGGGGCTGGTGGGCTGGGCCCTGAGAAGCATGGCCCAGCAAGGTGAGGGCCCTGAAAGGTATAAGGGTGGGTTGCAACCTTGGCTGGGAGAGGGCCTGAGGAGGGAGGGGTTTCAGTGCAGGACAGGGTGGGGAAGAGCACCTGGCTCAAGCAGACTGGGAGGAGAAATAGAGGGGCATTTGTAGGGGATACCGGCCAGCATTATCCATCCCTGCTGCGGATGCTCGTCGAAACACGAGAAAAACATACACAGAGACCACCATGGTCCTGTGGGAGAATAGAGACAGCATGGCCACTCTCTCTAGTGGAGAGTGTCCCGTTTCTCTACCCAAGTAGGTTTTTATTAAGAAAGCACGCTCAGTTTGTGGATTCACAGTCTGGCAGAAAGGATCAAAGGGAACAGGTGACTTACAAAGATGCTAACAGAACTCCTGCTGTGATTCTGGGCTGAGATTGGAGTTTTAACATATGAAAAGAATACATGGCTCAAAGGGCTAGTTTTGGTTTCCTGTCTGTGCCTTCAAATTCCAAGCTAATAACATCCTCTAGCAAACAGATCTCACAGGATCTTGCATATTCTATGTCCCAGGCCTGATTACCCTGGGGGTCCGCCGTCTCTGGTCTGGGCTGCACCCTTTAGCTATATCCACAGGCCTCAGTTGGGCAGGAGACAGAGGCAGCCAGGAGACTTGGATTTCTCACATCTAAGAACAAAGACTCAGGCTTTGACAAAGCCGAGGGGCCGGGGGTTGATGTTGATCACCCCTTCATTTCCACGGCCCCAAGTCTCTTCCCAGAGGCCTTCTCGTGATCATGCCTGTCTTAGGTTCATCCTCTTCCCTAGAGAATTGTTACCCGTTATTCACTGACTAATCAAGCATTGAAGACCAGGCACAGAACAGGCAGCGTTCTTGCCAGGGAAATAAGTTTTTTCTCCTTAGTGGTTCCTGGTCCAGAGGTCTCTCACTCTGCCTAAGTCACGGGGGGTTACAGCTTCCTAAGACCAGGGAGGGTGGTCCCCAACAGGCATTGGGAAAGGGGGGAGCCCTAGCTGTGAGGAGGAGGTGGTGACAACACCCTTGCTCCAGCCTCTGCAGGACATTCTGCTCCCAGCTCCTGAGCTGCTCTGCTGTCTTTGCTGGGTTAGGAGTGGGTGTGGGGAGAGTGCCCAGGGGCCAGCCGCACCACCTAGAGCTTGGCTACCATAGTCTCCGACATCCTGCCCACTCCTGACCTGGATCCCCTGTCCCTCTCCCTGTGCCTTCCCTGTCTCTCTGCCTCTCTGTCTCTCTGTCTCTCTCTCCACACAAGCAGAAGCCCTGGAGGCCAGTCAACTGGACCACTTCCACAGCTTACCCTTCCTCTTCCCCTCTGGGCTCCTCAGTCTGCCTGTGGTGGTCAGAGTGGGGCTCACGTCACATGCTGCTCAGACACCCTCCCAGGGCAGAGGTTTCAAAGGGAGTCACAGCAAGTGAGAGGCAGCCCAGTGATCCCAACACCTGTTTGCCTGACCCAGAGGCTGAGGTCCTCACCAGCCCTGGGGCAGCTTCCAGCCCTGGTGATAGCAGCAGCTGCTGTCTGTGGAGCATCCATCAGTGCCCCTCAGCCCATAGGGAAGGGTCCATGAGTGTGCTGCATGTGACCTGGAGGAACGCAGGACTGGGCAGGTCTCATGCCCTGGTCTAAAGACGCACATGGAAACCTCCTTCCCCCCCAGTTTGGCTCCTTGGGGACCCTGAAACCAGAAGAAAGCTGAGGGGTCCAGGAGAGATCTGAGGTGTCCAATGTCCCTCAGGGGTCTGACCCACCTCCCACCCTCTACCAGGCCCCGATGTGCAAGCCTGAATTGATCAAGAGCCCACTGGGGCAATGTCTGGATATGAAATCAGGTTGCACACAGGCCCGTTTCCCCTTCCTTCTCCCAAGGCTGAGTGCGCAAGCGACCCCAGCACCAGGCTGCCACCTTCCAAGGGGCCCGGTCCAAGTGTCCAGGAGTCCCACAGGCCCACAGAGGCCAAAGGCTACCCCAGGCCTCCTGGTCACATGGCCATTCATTCCATAGGAGGCTGGGACTAGAATTTCCCTCCTGGCCTCTGGACCCCTCTATCACGTGGGCCCATATCTCCCCCAGGGGTGCTGTCTCCACCTCCCAGCATCAGCCACCCCAGCCTCGTGTCTCAACGAGAGCACTAAACAGGCAGTGATGGGGGTCAAATCAGAGGACACCTCCTGAGACTATGGGATCAAGGAGGAGGCGGTTGCTGTGTCGGGGTGCAGGTCAGGGTTGGCTGTATGGGTGGAAGGGCCTGCCAAGGAAAGGGTTCAATGAGCAGGAGGCTCCCAGGGGTCTGAGTGGTAGGGTGTGTGTGGCTGCCAGAACTTGGGGCACGGCAGGGTACAGGGAAGGGCAAAGGGGAGCCCCAAGAAGCCGGGTCCTGACACCAGCATGTGGGGTGTGGGCTCCTGAAGGCTGGGGGAGAAACAGCCAACTCAGAGTATGGAGGAGGCCCGGACAATGGTGAGGAAGCAGACTGTGTTCTGGGGAGAGTCAGGAGGCCGGAGGAGGTGGAGTCCGGGGGCTGTGGCTGCACCTAGGAGGAGAGAGTATGGTGGTAGGGTCTAGGGCAGGGGCCAGGGCAGGGGCTCTGGCAGAGGTCCGAGGGGAGTGTCCCCAGGAGGAAGGAGGGGCAGGCAGCTGCTCCCCAGCCTTTCAGCTCAGGGCTTGTGCAGCAGGCACCCGCCAAAAGAGCGGGCCTGTCCAGCAGAGTGCGGCCAGGGATAATCCCGGAAGTCCTGAACTCAGAGATGCAGACCAGCCATCATCTGTCCCTGATGACTGATGGCCTGAGAGAGAGTGTCCCCAGGGAGATGTGAGGCCTGGGAAGAGAAGCAGCCCTTGATGGCCCTGGGCAGGCCCTCCATGTTAAGGGAAAGGTCCTGGGCTGAGACCAAGAAAGAGCTTCCTGGGAGGCAGGAGGGAAACCAGGAGAGGGGCCTCAGGGGAGGATGGGACAAGTTTCAGGAAGACAGAGGGGCTGCCAGCAGCTGGGTAGATGAAGACGAGGCATGAGAGTGGCCACTGGCTCCAGTGAGGTCTGGCCAGCCTGCAGTGGCTTTGAGTGTGAGATGGGGGAAGAAGTGGGAGTGTAGTTGCGGACTGCTGTTTCTCAGTGTTGGCTGGGGAGGGGCCAGGGCAACAGGCCACCTCTGGTGGGGACTAGGGACAGTTTTAGACCAGAAAGCAGTAGAGAAGAGCCCAGGAGAGGGGACAAGTGTCCCCAAGCTGCTGAACTGACTGAGGGCTGGGTCTAGAGCAGGATAAAGTGACCTTGGAAGCCTCCCTTGGGACTGGCTGGGTGGGACTTGGACATCAACTGTTACTCGTTCATCCAGCCTGACCTGAGAGCCTGCTGGGTGCCAGGCAGGCATGAAATGAAGACTTGGAGGTGAAATCACTACACAGGGTGGATTCTGAGGGGGTCACAGTGGGGAGAAGGTCGAAGGATTGTGCCTGGCTCTCTTCCTCCCTTCTGGATATTTCAACTTTCTTGAGCAACCCTGGCAGAAACTTTTCTGGGGGGCCCAGAACAGGCCGATATGGTGTCAGGGAGATGGAGAAACCATTTCTTCAGGTTGCACAGGAGGCAGACCTCACCCACTGTCCAGCCAGTCCCCTGAGGAAACCATGGAGCTGAGGCAAGCCCAGCCCACACCTGGCAGGTGGCCAGGGATGGGGCAGGTCAGGAAAGCTACTGGTGGGGCTGTTGCAACAGGCCCAGGTATAAAGGAGGGTCCCTCAGGTCAGGAGGAGGCAGACTGGGGACCATGGAGACCCAGAGGGACAACCTCCCCTGGGGACGCTGGTCACTGTTGCTACTGCTGCTAGTCTTGGCAGTGCCTCCAGGGGCTGTCCAGGTCCTCAGCTACAAGGAGGCCGTACTCCGAGCCGTGGACCGCTTCAACCAGCAGTCCTCAGAAGCTAGTCTCTACCGCCTCCTGGAGCTGAACCAGCAGAGGCCTGATGGAGTGAGTTGGGGAGGATGCCCGGGAGGGGGGCTCTGGGCCAGCCAGGGGGCCACACTACCACTGCCTTTGCTCAAGCAGGACCTGTGGTCAGGGGGCCACTCCTCCCTTTCAGTACAACCCACCTCTTCCAGGGCACCTTCCTGAGCTGTGTCCCTCCCACATGACAGTCTCCTCCCTTAGAATCTATACTGTGTGAAGAGGTGCCCCTTCCACACCCCCACTCAGGCTTCAGGGACTCCTGCGAGTTCCAGGAACAAGAATGAGGTCACTGGGTCTGGGATATGACTTCCCTCCTTCACTTTCCCTGTATTCTTGCTTGCGTTCCACGCAGGGATGGCCCCACTCAGCCCCAGGGTGCCTGTGAAAATGTCTTTGCTCCAGGAGGTGGCTGATACCCTCAGTCCACAGAGCTTGTGTGAGGTCCGCTTCTGCGCTCTCTGTGCTTGACGAGGGCAGGAATGGACTCTGTCCTGCTCACATCTGTCCTCCAGCATCCAACCTGGTGCCAGGGTCCCAGTTTGTGCTGTTGAGTCTCATATCTTGATGGGGAGTCAGGATGACAGGTCAGAGAAGACAAGCTGGTGCCCAATCCGGGTCTCCCCACTCTCTCTTGTCAGGACGACAACCCAAACACCCCAAAGCCTGTGAGCTTCACACTGAAGGAGACCATGTGCCCCAGGACGACACAGCTGCCACCAGAGCAGTGTGAATTCAAGGAGGATGGGGTGAGGCTGGGGCTGGGGGGCAAAGGGAGCCACCCAGGACACTGATCGACAGGCATCTGGAGCACAGTTCCAGACACTGGGGTGAGTCTGGAGGGTTAAAGCACAGAGATTCCAGTTGGACCTCAAGCCTTTTCTTTTTAGCTGGTGAAACAGTGTGCGGGGACAGTCACCCTGGACCAGGCCAGTGACGTCTTGGACATCAAGTGTGCGGAGGTGAGTGGCCCCTTCTGTGTGTAGGGGCCCATGGGTGTTGGTGCATGGAACATCCTGTGGACCCATTAACCACTGCCCCATCCAGGGCCCAGAGAGCCCCTGCCCTGGGCTCCTCCCTCAGGCTGAGCCCCAGGTCTGCAGGACTGGCTCTGCAGTCCCCGAGACTGGTGCTTCTCAAAGGGTGGCCTTCCCTGGGAAGGATGAGAAATGCCAATTCTCAGGCCCCATTCAGGCTTGCTGACTCCCACTCTGGGGCGGGGCCCAGTAATTTGCATTGAAGAAGACTTCCTGTGGATTCTGATTCCTGCTGACGTTTGAGAGCCACTGACTTAGAGATGAGTGTTCAGCCCAAGATCCATTCAGCGTTGCTGGGATGGGCTGTGTGACCTTGGGAAGCCAGTAGCCATCCCTGGGCCTCAGCTTTCTCTTGTCTTGATGAGTGTAGGGATTCAACCACATGTTCCAAAGGTCACTACCAGAGGGTGACTGGATCCACAAGGCTCCTGGGGTGGCCCAGGAACAGGGTGTACAGGTCGGAAGGGGTCTTGACCCTGAATGCAGCCCCCACAAGGAGACTGTTTCTTCCTCATGACAGATTCAGGATGTTCAACGGCCCAGCCGGGTTCAAAAGCTTATCAATAAGATTAAGACAATTGGCAGAAGAATCAGAGATTTTTTTTCCAATCTATTTCCCAGAGGAGAGTCCTAAGGATCTGTTTTGCCCTGGCTCCAAATTCTGAATTGAAAAATAAATATTTCTGAAAGCAACTTTTTCCAGGCTTCAGTTTCATTTGTCTTGCCTTCCCCCACTTACCACCACATACTCAGGGAGGCCATTTGTGTGTGTCGGCATGGGGGGTGTCACCATGTGCGGATGTGCAGGCAAAACACAGGCATGGGCGGGGCAGCTGTTCCATCCAGGAGGACATGGGGTGAGGCAGCAGGCCAAGGGGCCCAGGACAGTGTCTCATTCTCAGTGTCACCCCACCACTCGACCTCCCATCTCTCCCCCCTTCCTCTTTGAGTACCTAGTAGGGACTTAAGTGTGTAGCACAGCTGGGGATGCTGTGCTGAGCTGTCCCTGCTCACATGGAGGTGACCCTGCAGGGGGTGCAAGACATTTGTTAAATGCTCACAGGTGTGCAGTTCAGTGTCAGGGCTGGCTGGGTTTGAAGGTCAGCAGGGTTCCAATGCTCATAAAGTTCCAATTTCCCTTGAAAATCGTCACTCTGCAAAAGCTCTCCACACAGTGGGGTTGCCCTCACCAGACACTCCCAGCAATCAGCTGTTTCCTGGGGTGGCTGAGAGACCAGACCCTGCAGATAAAGGTGTGGGTTTCCCCTGTACAGGAGAGACTCAGACCTGGAAGTGCTGGTTCTGGGCACTGGAATTCGGACATGGTTGCTAAAGAGTGGAGATAAGACTCAGAAATGGCCTCAGGCCTCGCTGTAGTAGAACGAGTTTTCTCCCCACTAATGCGCTTCTATGGAGTCCCACAGGGATGGTGGCTGAACCAGATGGCCAGGCTCTGTGACATGCTGCCCTCCAGGGAGAGCACGTGCTGGCCCAGGCTGGGCCAGGGGAGGGCAGCCTTGGGCAACCTTTATACCCTTCTCACTTCCTCTGGTCCCCATTCTTTCCTTTACTTTTGCATTGATTGATTGATAGAGAATAGGGGAGGCAGATAGAGAAGGAGAGAAACATCCATGTGAGAGAGACATCTATTGCTTGTCTCTCATATGTGCCCCAACTGGGACCGAACCCGCAACCAAGGCTCGTGCACTGATGGGGAATGGAAACAGTGACCCTTGACCTTCAGGTGTGATGCCCAACCAACCAACCCCAACCTAGTAGGGCTTGCCCACTGTTGGTCTCCATCTCACCGCTCAAGAAATGGGAGGAATGACCTCCATCAGCCTAGGACCCAGGGGCCTGAGCAACACACAACACAGCAAGTCGCAGGAATACTCCCAGAAGGCCGAAATGAAGTGTACGGGAGAGGTGGGCAGGGTGGCCGGTCCTAGATGTCCCTCTCCCTGGGCCTGTGATGAGGTAACACTGTGCAGAGGGTGTGGCTGCCCTCAGGGACACACTGCTTTTCAGTGCCCAGGTCTGGGCAGCCTGAGAGGCGGTTCCCCTGCAGGTGGGGGGATGAGGCCCAAGTGAGGTCAGAGGCAGAGGACAGGGAATGGAAGTCCCAGGGACAACAGGGAGCCACAGTAGGTTGTGGAGCAGGGGGAGCGTTTCATTCCAAAGGGCCAGGTTTTCCTGTATGGTTTCCTGGGGTCCTATCTGTGGAATCAGAGGTCCTGGGTAGCAGCTGAGCCCTCCTCACAGCTTGCACTGGGTGCCATGTCCCCACAGAATGTACTCACAGGAGCGGGAACACTACTTACTGGCGGTGGAATGGGCTGTCCCAGTTCCTCAATCTCTGGGCCTCCGGGACATAAAATTGTTCCTGAGTTTCCTTCCCATCCTGGTTGAGTGATAGCCTCTTGCCCAAGCCAGCTGATAGCTGGTTGACAAAGGCCCACATTAGACAAGATGGTGTGTGTGTGTGTGTGTGTGTGTGTGTGTGTGTGTGAGAGTGGTGGGGGAGGGGACATGAAGGAAGGGGTCTCTGTTGCCAGGACTTTAGTTCTCAGCCCTGAGCAATGCCTGCTTTAGAGAGAGTTGGAGTTGGACCCATTCCAAGCCTTTGGAACAAAAACCCGGACTCCAGGGCATGCCCAGGCATTTTGGGATGCCTGCCTGTTCTGTGAAGGAATCAAACCTGAGAAGTGCCCACTGTATCCAGGGAAGCCCCACACTGATTTCCCCAGGTGAGGAAACAGAAACAGAGACACGTCCCAGGCCCATGTGGCTGTCTCCTGAGCATGGCCTGGGCCTCCCTTCCCAGGGCACACCCAGCGCGCCCCCCAGTGGCTGGGAGCTGCAGCCACAGGGCTCCTCCTTTTCCCCACCCTCACACTGGTTTGCATCTCAGTGGCCCCCTGAGCCAGCTGAGGTGAGCTTGGGCTCTGCTGTCACAGAGGTGGGGACAGGGAACCACACTCCTTCAAGGAAAAATATGCCCACCTGTTGTCACTGCTTACCTCCTCACTCTGCCACTTTGAAAACATGGGTACAAATTATCTGCCATAAAATCCACAGGGCTCAGAGTAATTATGTGAAGTTGACAAATGTATACAACCATATGACTTCCATCACAGTCAAGATGTACAACATTTCATTACCCAAAGTTCCCCTCACCCCCCTTTTCAGTGAGTTCCCTCCTCCATCCCTGGCCCTGGCACCACTAGTCCACCTCCTCTGCCTGGAGCTTGGCCTTCTCTGGAGATCTCACATGGATGGAACCACACAGTGATGATCCTCTGCATCTGGCTCCTTTCACTCACCATGATGTTCACGAGGCTCATTTGACATGTGTGTCCTGTCAGTTCATCCCTCTTTACTAGCAAGGAGCGTTCCAGTCCCTTGAATGGATGGTCCACAGTTTGATGAGCCTGCTGATGGACACTTGGGTGGTCTCTGGTTGTTAACTATTTTCTTCTTTTTCTTCCTGTTCTTCTTTCTCTCCTCTTCTTCCTCTTCTGCTTCTCTTTCTTGGTCTTCTTCATCTTCTTCTCCTGACTATTTTGAATGAAGATACTATGCACATTCTTGTACACCTTGTTATGTGGAGGTATGCTCTCATTTCTTGATGGTAAACACATAGGAATGGAATTTGTGGGTTGCATGGTGTCAGACCTTACCCCTTTCACAATCATTCCTTGTGGTCCTTTCCCGAGCACCTACAAGGGGAGGTGTTGGTGCAGTCTGAGGATGAGATGAGGGCGGGAGAGTCTGGGGGGTAACTGGGTCTCAGCCTTACACCTGTCTTCAAGTCGCTTGGTGTCTCAGGCAAGTGGCTTTGCCTCCTCTGGGTGGGCCTCAGTTTACTCATCTGTGAAAGGGAAAGCACACCACAGCCCTCCCTGCATGTCCCAGAGGATGTAAGGCAGTGGGCCAGGGCCCTCTCTGGATACTCTAAGGGGCCTGTGCTCTGAGGGCTCAAGCAGAGACCACATGCTGCTTGTGAGACAGAACTGGCCTTGAGGGAAAGACCTCCCTTAGAGAGCTGCACTCTCTCTCCAGTCTGTGTGGGTGGGGCCACAGCCAGTGCCTGCCAACCTTGGGAGGTTCCATTTGGCCTTCAGCTGAGTGGCCAAGGGCTATTGTATTGCAGGTCTGTGGGGCCATCCTTTGGCCATGGACACCTCAGAATATTACAGTATAAAGGAGGAAGGAAAAATGTAGGGAGGCCAAGGGAAAAAGGATCTCCAGCAAGCTCCTATATGTATGTGTCTACTTACATTTAAATGATGAAAATTAATAAATCAGGACTTCCGGCCAAAATGAAGGCATAGATGGACGCACTGCACTTTCTCACACAATCAAAAGAAGGACAACAACAAATTTAAAAACAAAAAACAACCAGAACTGGCAGGAAATCA
>PVIA01012200.1:0-39328 GCA_004024845.1 Tonatia bakeri
CACTGAGTACTGTCACAGCTAATTCTTGATGCTCTGCCTCCAAAAGGGCAACAGAACATGGCTGTGGCAGGTGGGAAGGACACACTCTCCAGGAAGCCCTGCATAGGTAGCTCTGGGACTGGTAATTCAACTGAAGGGCAAGCTCCTTTTTATTAGCTTCCACTTATGTCCTTGATGGAAAATGGGCTTCAGCCAATGCCAGGAGTCCAGTATCCTGCCAGCAAGACCAGCAGTAGAGGGAAGGAGGGGAGAGCAGGAGTTGGCTCAGACCCCTTCAGTCTGAAGCATGTCTGAGGGAACAGGGTGGATATCTCTCAAATATCTAGTACAGTTGTTATGGGCCTCAATTTCAACCATTCTATAATCATTCCTTTGGATGTTTAAGGCCTTTCAGTGTTGAATAATCCTTGATTAAAAAGCAAACACTCTTAGGAGAAGAAACTCTTGAGTGTGTTATTTATTTTTTCTAAATATTTTATTTATTTGTTTTTGGAGAGGGGGAGGGAGAAAGAGAGGGAGAAAAACATCAGTGTGTGGTTGCCTCTTGTGCACCACCTACTGGGGACCTGGTCCACAGCCCAGGCATGTACCCTGACTGGGAATCGAACTGGTTCACAGGCTGGTGCTTAATCCACTGACTCACACCAGCCAGAGCTTGAGTGTGTTATTTAGGAACACCTCTAAGAGACTGATTGGTTACTTGCTGAGAACAAGGTTTCATGAGAAGGAACACAGAAGGGAGGGGTATATGGAACTGTCAGTGGGCATGGGGGTGGGTTGTGGGGAAGAAAAGCCACTAAAAGGAGACAATGAGGCAGGGAGTGCTATGTGCATGATATTCTCTGCATGGCCACCCTGGGAGACCCTACTTCCTGGTACTCCTTGTAGTAAAGCTGGGCTCTGCACCATGCTGCTGAGTGTGGCCAGTGACACTTGGTTGGAAGTGATGCAAGCCCCTCCAGGCTTGGCCTTTAAAAGCTCCCCATGACCCAGCCCTCTCATTCTCCTTGCCACAGTGACCTGGGAGTCCATGTGGCTTGGTGGCATGGCTACTAGATGGAGGGGGCGGCCTGACCTGCTTTGTCATATTAAACCTTGAGATTTTGCAGTTTACTTGTCACTGCAGCAAAACCTGGTTTAGCCTAACTTAGGGAAAAGAAGATGCCAACAAATTTCGTAGTTTTTCCCAGGCAGACGTAGCACAGAGGTCAAGATCCCAGACTGGGGAGTCATAAAGCTCTGGGTTCGAGTCCCAGTTCCAGCAGTTCAGTTTCTTCACCTTACTGTCCCTTCTGTAACATGAGGATTGGATTAGACAAACCCTGTAATGTATCTAGCCCATGGCTTCGCCATGGCAAGTTCTCACTAAATGTTAGTTTTCTATGTTGGGTACTTAAGCCATGCAGTTTTAGGAATGAGCACGGGTTCCTTGTATCGTAAGTTTCTTTTTCTAGTAAAGAGCATTAGTAACAGCCCACAGCAGCCTCACCAGGGTTGGTGTGTGATTACGTTGTTGATTGTGTTGCGGACACCATGAGGCAGCAGAGATGAGTTAGCTGTAGTTGTTCCTGCAGATATAACCCTCAGCCCAGCACGCAGAAGCGGTAACTTGGTTCAGCTGTGGGGAGGACAGCATCAGGCTCACACTCATGGGCTCACACACCTGTTGGCAGCTCACCAGCCGCTGATGTGCCTGCAGGCAGACCAGGCTGGCCTGGAGGAAATGGAGGGGCTCAGGGAGAGGGTTCCTCCAGGACACTGCTTTCCCCCTCAGAGCACATCTCTGTGTCTCTGGCCTCAGCCTAGCCTCCTGAGAGCTGGACACACTGGGGATGCCTGTGGGTCTGGGGTGGGGAACATGGTGCCGCCCATATTGACGTCTCTGCTGACCACATCTCCAGATGTGGCTGCCCCTGGGGAGGTGTTATCCCACCATCCTGAGGCTGGGGCTGGGGATGAGGTAGGGGCGGAGGTAATGGGCTCACGTTGTGGAATCTTACCCCTTTCCCCCCTGAGGCGGGTGGGGCCTTTGCAGGTGCCCACAGCTTGATCCTCCCAAACCACTCTCAAAGCAGCCCCCCACCCACCATTCAGGGTGTTTCTGCTAAGACCTCATGGTCATGCCCACCCTCCAGCCTTTCCAGAGGCGGATTCCCCAGGAAGCTAGTGGAACATATTCAGGGCTCCTCGCTTGCACGAGCCCCTTCTAACACCTAATTTTATATGAAAATTGCCCTGAGTTTTCTATGATTCAGGCTTCAGGGAGCCTAGCTGTACCCTAGGAAGGGGGAAATGGAGGCAGGGGAGGGCATGATGTATCCTCACAGACCTTCCAGCCTCCTGTCCTGTCCCCTCCCCTGAGCGCCAGGACACTAACCTGACACTAACCATGAGATGGTCATCAGCCCTCTCTGGCCTCAGTTCACTCGTCTGTAATCCGGACAGCCACACAAGATAGTTTCTAATACTCTTTAGTTTCTGATGTTAGAAGACTGACTGCCTTAATAGGACCCCATGGGGACAGCCTGGCTGGCCAGCTGCCCAGCTCATGGGCACTGGGGCTCACTGGGGCCATGTCACCAGTATTATAAGGAGGACAACTGGCCTCCAAGCCCAGGGCTTCTGGTCTGGGAATCACATCCTGCCCCGGATGGCCGAGTCTGCCTCCTTCAGGGACGGGGCCTAGCTGTGTGTGGGTGTGGGTGGGCCCCAGAGAGAGGGCAAGGATGCCCTGCCCTGGTCTGGGGAGGCAGCTGTGGGGTGAGGTTAGAGATGTCCACTGGCAGTCCCGCCTTCTGCTTTCTCCTGGTGTGCCCCCCACCCCACTGAGTCAAAGAAAGAGATCCCACCTTACTGTCTCATTGGTCTCCCCTGAAATGGGGCCTGAGTTCCTGGGGCCAGCATGGGGCTTACTCTTTATTACACTGAACCTAATCATGGTCAGGGTGGAGGAAGCTGAAGCCACAGGGCAGACACCCCTGGGAGTTCACCCTTCTCTTGTGGGGTGTGAGCAATGGAGTTAGATGGACCTGGGTTCAAATCCCAGCTCTCTTGTGGCTTGGCTGTGTGGTTTTGGGCAACTGACTCAGTCTCTCTGAGTTTCAGTTTATATTCAAAACAGGGAACCTAGTATCTACCTCATAGGAGTATTCTAAGGATTAAATGAGATAACGTGTGTGAAGTGCCTGGCACTTGGTAGGCCCTTGGGGCCACTTGGTATTACTATTATTGTGTCTACTCTTCAGAAGGGGGAAGACTCAGGTGCTGCTGCCCAGTGGGGTCCTGGGAAGCAGGGAGGGGCGAGGCAAGGGGTGAACGTGAGAATGAGGTCTCAGCAAGGGCACTGGGAGGTCCAGACGCCATCTGGGCTGTGGCCTCTGGAGGTAAGCTGCAGAAATGAGACCCCCCTCTCCCATCCCCCCTTGCCCGGTGGGGCCTTCTACTGGGGGGCCTGGAGCCCAGTGGTGAGTGTGGGGCCCTGGGCTGAGGCCCTAGTGGCCGATGGAGTAGGCCCCCGAGTCCGTGGACTGCTTCTCCTCTGTGGTCTGATCGCTGGGGTACACGGGGTTGGCCGAGGCAGTGGCCTTCAGCGTTGTCTCGTTCACCTGCAGGAGGAAGGCTGCATGGTTCTGCTCCGACCATGGGTGGGGACTCCCCTGGGCAGGCTCAGCATGGGGCTCACAGCCTGACCTCTAGGGGAGCGACACAAGCCTGTCTGACCCCAAGACGCCACCCCTACACCTCAAGGGCAAACAGAAACCAGAGCCATGCCATAGCAGGATTTGTCCTGCCCAGAAAAGGAATGAGGATGTGTGGATGGGGACAGTGACAGCAATGACCCACAGAGCCCCCACGGTCCTTACAGAGCTCACTCTGGGCCAAAGTCCCTCTTGTCTGGACCCCCAGTGTGCATTGAGACCCAACGAGTTTCCCTTCAGAAGCCCCGGAAGGTGAGCCACTGAGTGTCCTGGGGTATTGCGCCCCTCCTGTCTTGTCCCCACTGCCTTTCTCGGGTCCCCACTCACCTCCTCAAACTTCTTGGCTTTGTACTGGTCCGCACCCTTGAGGAAGTTGAGCAGGATGATGTCACAGAGGACAGTCCCCTGGAGAAGGAGAAGAAGAGGCAGGGCAGGCCCTGAGCTGCGGGGACAGTGGGCAGGACTGGCCTGGAGCCCAGGGCAGGACGGGGGTGGGGACAGTCCTCCAGAGATGCCTGCTTGAGGTTTCCTCTTAGAAAGATGTCCAGGGGCTTTGTGGAATGTCTTCGTGACCCACCTCCTCAGTGCCTGGGGTGACTCCAGAGCGAAATGCAGGGAGGGGACTTGGGGGAAGATGCAGGGGGCCTGAGGGGGTGGAAGTCCCTGGGAGCTCCTCACGTCTCCTCCCCCACCCTCAAGGCAGGACCAGGAACCTTGTAGTACGTGAAGCCTCCTGCAGGGGGCAGGCTGCTTCGGAGGCAGTGAGCTCTCCGTGACTGGAAATGCTCTCGTATGGGCTGACCTAGGAGCCAGGTGGTGGAGGAGACTAAGGACCTGGCGAGAAGCTGGGCTTTTCATTCTCGGCTGAAGCAGGGCTTAGGTGGATCACCACTTCAGTTTACCTGGGTCACCACCCAGGCTCACCTGGGTCCGTTCCCCGCCCGCCATGCCCCCCGGGCACAGCCTGGGGGCGCTGAACTCACCACTCCCACAGAGGTGAAGGCTGCCACAGAGCTGATGATGGTGGGGATGATGTTGAACTTGCCAGCCTGTATGTACAAAGACCAAGGCGAGTGGACAGAGAGTCCAGCAGCAAGGCAGGGGTGAGGCCAGAGGCTGAGCTTGGACTCCCAGCCAGAGAGAACGAGGAGCAGCAGGCCCCACCCTTTCATGGTACGGAGACTGGAGGTGTGACCAGCTGATGGTCTCAGAGCCAGTTGGCGGCTGGACCCTGTCCCCTGGAGCAGCCTCCTGTGGGTCCAAAGTCGGTCCGGGTTTCCTCCCTTCCACCCCGCTGCCTGGCGCAAGGACTCACATTCCCGTACACCAGCACGTCGAAGCGGATGCCGAAAGCCTTCAGGAGCGTGCGGTATTCGCTGCCGTTCTCCATCTTGTAGTACTTGGCAAACCTGGAGGTCAGAGGCAAAGCTGGCTCCCACTGTGGGCTCCCACCTGCACCTGCAGGGTCCTCTGGAGCTTGTGACCGGCACGTACCCCACAACCCTCACAGATGGCTTGGTGGGACACCTGCCACAGTCCTCCCTGTGTGGTCAGCTGGCCCCCTGCACAGGCATCACCTTGGGGGCTTATTGAAAGGCAGATTCCTGGGCCCCACCTTGACCCCATGGAACAGCATCCCTGTGAGTGGGGACCAGGACTCAGCCTTTGAAATAATTTCCTTCGATAATTCTGATGTGCATGGAAGTTTGAGCCAGTTCACGCTTCTTCAGTTCTATGTGTTTGGGTATCCCAGGGCCAGGCGCCCTGCAGGCGCTCCCCTCTCCACAGGCTTTTCAGCCCCCTTGGGTTCAAAGCCCGGCTCTGCCACTTAGCAACTACCTAATGTTAAGAAGCAAAGGCTTGGAGAAGAGGGGCTGAAAACCATCTTCCTGAACATGGTCAGTTCAGGTCATGATCCCATGGTCATGGTCCCAGGTGCGGTAGCAGAGAGCGTTAGGGGCCAGGGCAAAATGGCCTACATTCAGCAGGAAAGGAGGATGGATCCAAGAAAGGAAGCATTTCTAGAAAGACAGGAAGGTCCAAGAATGATTCTCCAAGGAGGTTTTAAAGAAATTTGCAAAAGCAGCATCTGGAACTGGCGGAAGGCTCCAGGAAGTCCTCACTGTGGCTTTCAGGTTGGCCTGAGGCTGAGTGTGGAGGGCCTCCGTCTCCACGCCACCTTGGACAGAGCACCCAAAGCATGCAAATCTCTCACTGCATGCACAGGAGCAGCTCAGTGAGTCCCAGGGAGAAGACACTGGTGACCAGGTTTATAGGTGAAGAGGCAGATGGGAATACCTGGCCCGAGCTGGGATTCTGATGGCCATTCCGATGGCATTCCGATGGCTCCAAAGTCCCTGCTCTTAACCTTGTCCGTGGCCACTCAGCACACAGGAAGCCTGGGGCCAGACCACAAAGTCCTTCTGTGGTCTGTGCTGTCTCCCACCGCTGCAGAATCCAGGCCTGGAGGGAAGAGTCTCCCCTGCCTGACATGTGGCAGCGGATGCCCGTGGGCACTGGGCAGGGGTGGGAGGGCAAGTCACAGGGCAGAGGCTGGACTGGTTGCTGAAGCCTGCATTCCTGGCCATAGGCTGCAGCCGTGAGAAATGCCCTGGCATTGACCAGGAGAACAGAAAGTCCGCATCCTGGGCGCTGCCTTTCAGAGCGAGGGCTGGCTAAATTTATCTTGAGAAGGAATGTGAAGGGAACAGGGAGAAAAACCAGAGCGGACTTGGTTGTTCTCCAGCACCTGCCTTCCAAGAGGCAACAAGCATGATAAGATCATTATCTCACCCACCACCCACCCTCGGAGGAGGCTTGGCAGGGCCTGGTTCTCCATCTGACAGGAGGGAGAAGGAGCCCTGAGAAGTGGGGGAGGGAGGGACGAGCTGCAGGCACAATGACCCAGAAGCCCTGACTTTGGCACTCCAGGGTGGTCGGAGGGGTCACAGACTGTGGCTCGGTGACCATCAGGTCTGGGTTATCTTCCCTCTGGGCACTCAGCTGGACCGTGTTTCCCAGACCCCTTGCATCTAGCTGGGGCCCCGTGACTAGTTGTAGTTCCTGGAATGTGAAGGGACGTGGGGTCTGCAAACTCTGGGATGAGGGGTGTCAGAGCAGTGACCCTTCCTCATCCTCCCTTTCATCACGGCCAGCTGCTCGAGGGCCAGGGGAGAGCTCAGGGCCAAAGGGGCAACCGGGTCCACAGGTTGCAGGAGCCCAGACCCCTGAAGGCTGCGTAGAGCACCCCACCCCCACTGACCCACAGTGCGCTGCACCAGGAACAAGGAACCAACCTTTGTGTCAGCCACCGAGATGGGGGTTCTTTGTTACAGCAGTTAGCGATATTGGCTGTTACAAACTCCCGTAATTTTACAGGCAGGAAGCCTGAGTTAAAGAATGAATTAAAATTGGAGAGTCATTCAAGATGAGAGAGAGAGAGAATTCCAGTGATGCTGCACTCCTGGGAATAAACTCTCTGAGAAAGTTCTAGAAGATCTAAGTGTGATCCTATGTCTGTCTTTAACTAGCTTTTGACCCCACGCAAGTCACTCAACCCCTCTGAGCTTTTTACCTCAACTAAGAGGGGAGCGTGAGGAGGACCAGCTGAGAGAATGTCCAGGCACAGTAATTAGAGCAAGATACAGTAAGTGCTTAAAGCATGTCTCTGCTCTTTCTTGTCATAAGGTCAAGATACAGTGAACCAATGGTGCCTACATTTTCCTTACCTGTCACACCCCCTGTCCCCTGGAGGTGAGAGTATCAGCAGTGACAACAGACAACTTACGCTGAGTGCTTACTATGTGCCCGGCACTGTGCTAAGGGCTTCCCGTGTGGGGACTCACTCAACACTCACAGCCACCTCGAGGAGCTCAGTGCCCCTATTCACAGATGAGCCATCAGGGTCAGAGAGGTTAAGCGACTTGTTAAGGTCACAAAACCAGCAGTCAAGTGAGCAAAGCTGGGAGTCAACCTCAGGCAGTACAGTGCTACAGCCCAGGCTCTCAGCCAGCGTTTCAGACAGTTCTTTCTGTTGCCTGATTTCTGCTGGGTCCCGGCTCATGTCCTCCAGTTCTCCAGCGTTTGAAGGGTGGGTCTAGCCCCCCACAGTCATTGGCTGAAAGAAGAACAGGAGGGGCGGGAGAGCCATGAAGTGTCAGGAGAAGGACCCCAACCTCCTCATCTGGAGAGAGGAAAGGCTGAGCTACACCTGCCAGGCCGGATTGCTCCCAAATGCTCCGATTCCCACCTCTCCAGCTTTGGTTTTCTTGACTGGGCAATGATAACAATGGCATCGCCATTCCACACCTTGCCTTGCACTATGAGGCCCCTCTCAATCTGGCCCAACCCCTCCTCCTGGCCTGGTTTGCAGAACGCCCCCACTGCCCTGCCCCTTCATGCGCCAGCCACATGGGCTGCTGCTTTCCTGTAACTGCACACACTTCCCAGACCTAGGCTCTGAGCAGCCTTTGCCCATGCTGTTCCCCTCCCCCACTTCCACCTGCAAACTCCTATTCATCCGTCTGGGCCCTGCTCAAGGACTTCTTGTTCTTTCAAGATTTAACAAATATTTAGAGCGCAGCTACTGTCTGCCAGGCATTGGTTAGACACCTGCTGATACCCTGGTGAGCTCTGCTCTCATGGGAGGGAGAGAAATACTAATCACACCATCCCATAAGTAGCTACAATTGGACATCAGGGCTGGGAAGGAGAGGCGCACCATTCTAAGAGCACAGCCAAGGAAGACATTTGGCCTAGGCTAGCAGGCCAAGGAAGCCTTCCTGTGAAGTAACACTGAAGCCAAGGCTTGGAAGGTGGAGAGTTAAAAGGAAGGAAGCCAGTGGCAGGGGCAGCTTTCCTGGCTGAGGGGCCCCAAGCCCACTCAGGGGAGGGTGGGCATTTCGGAGGAAGCAGAGAGAGCGCCCTGCGCCCTGATCCTGGGAGGATGGACACTTATGGAAGTGGCAGTGCCTCCTCGGCCCTGGCCCGGTGGGCAGAGTCCACTCGTGTGCGTCTCCCCCCAATTCCACGTGCACTGACTTCACACCTGCAGCTTGAAACTGTCCACAGTGGAGCATTTACACCACAGAAATTGGCAAACACTACAAACGCAGATTTTTTCTTTTTCTCCAGGGGGCCTGTTTCCTACCGCTGAGGCTGTGAGGTACCTCTGGGCTACCTTTTCTGTCGCTGCTGCTAGGGCCCGAGTCTCTCCTACAGTCCCCCGCCACAGCAGACCATGGTTGGTAATCTGGACTTTTGACTGCAAGCCAGCTCCCACTGTCTCTCTCTGCTCAAGGGCCCCATGCAGTGAATGCTTGCCGGAGGAATAACTGAGTTTTCAGAGATTCCTGACATCTCCAGATTGAGTTCAGCAGCATTGGCCTCCAGGTTTCCTCCCCCTGACTCTGGCTCCTCCAAATGCACCCCGTTCTTCAGGCGGAGCTAATCTACAGTGGTAACAACAGCTGTTTCTCTCCCAAACAGAAAACATCTGGATCTGGCAGCAGGCTGCATGAAAAAGTGGGTGCTATTGGTTCCCACATGGGGACCCAGCCTCAGGGAGGGGAAGGGGGGGAAAGCAGGGACAGTCACATGTGGAGCCCTTACTCCCGCTAAGCACCAAGCTAGAGGCTTCCACACCCACCGTTTCGCTTGGGGGAGCTGGCAGCTTAGGACTTTGAAATGAGCCAGTTCTGGGCTTCAGTCCTGGTTTTGCCGCTTGAATTCTTTTACATAACCTGGGGCGAATTACTTCACCTGTCTGCGTCTCGGTTTCCCCAAGCTCGAGAGGGAGGTGATGGCTGTAACTGCTGAGTGGACGGACTCGGTGTGCGGCTGGACGAGAAGGCTGAGCACAGTGCTGGGCACGCAGCTTTGAGTGTGTTGTCCAGCGATCCTCAGGCAACACCGTCAGACGCGACGGGCTGGAGGAGGTGCAGCTGGGATCTGAACCGGGCCCCCTGAATCCCAGGCCTCTGCCCACCTGCTGCTGCATCCCCAGCAGAGGAGCCGAAAAGGAGCATCCCTGTGGCCTCAGGGGCAGGGAACTTGTGAAGCAGGTGCCTGTGGAAACACCTGAGCAGGTGTGACTGCAATCCTGCCAGAACCACCAGAGGGGACAGCAGAGCCCTGCACCAGCAGGCCCCAGCAGGGGGGAAGGGTGGGAGAGGGAGGACCCTGGGGGTGGTGGGGCTGCCAGGGTTGGGAGGGCCATCGGAGCACAGACATTTGAAGGAAGGGGTGATTCCCGTGTGCTGGCTACTCTCCACTGCGCTGCAGGCTGGGCCCTCTGGCCTCTGGGGAGTTTGGTCAATGGGAGGCCCGGGGTGGGGACCAGAGCAGCACAGGTGTGGTGGGGTGTTTCTTCTGCCCACAGCTCCCTGCCTCCCCTTAGTGCCTGCGGCGGTGTCACTCTGGCTGCCTCCCTGGTCAGGGACCCAGCTCTGGGCCAGCCTCCCATCCCTCCCGCTGGCTGTAGGAGGAGGAGTGGTGGGAGTGTCTCACGTGGTGAGGCCCTGGCGACTCAGCTTCCTGGCATGAGCATTTCTTCACTCACCCAAGCTGGAAGTGCTTCCCACCAGGCCCCTCACTGGGACACCTGTCCGGTGACGGACAGGACACCCCCGACACGGGACTGAACAGAATGAATCTCAGGCCTGACGTGCAGAGGCGCGTTCAAGTGCGGGGGAGTGAGGTGCGGGGGTGCACGCGTGCTGCCAGAGCAGCAACAGATAAAGCATGAGTAAGTACAAACGTCAATTAGCATGATAAATCGCTCATCAGAGGAGCCTCCATGAGGCAGCATTGAAGCCACTCACAGTGTGGTAGTCTCCTCTGTAAATACCAGTCCCCGCCTGGCAGCCTGCCTTTCTGAAGCCCTTCCCCAGAAAACTTCTTGCATTGCCTCAGACATCTAGAGTCTGCAGGGGTCTCAGAGGTTATCACCCTGAAGCAGCCAGTTTTACCGAGGAAGAAACTGAGGCCCGTGGGAGGGACGGGACTTGCTCAAAATCACCTTGAGCACTTGTGTCAAGGCCTGGACCACAGCCCACGGGTCCCCTGACCCACAGCCCCAGCCCTCTCTGCTTTCTGTCTGCTTCACCTGAGTTATTCTTGGTTTGCCCCAGCACAAATATATATATTTTTTGGTATAAACATGGTTTTTGGGTTCAGGTTTATCATTTGTAGTAGGTTAAAACATCTTTGGTCATAGGAACTGTTCTTTTTCACCTCTGTATTGGAAGAGATCCTCCCAGCCTTCCTCACATTAGCCACAAGAGGTTTCCCGCCACTGCCTGATTACCTCCAGTGACAGGGAACTCACTACCTAAAGGAGTAGCCCAATTTCAGCTTTGGGTAGCTCCCACCATTACAAATGCTTCCCCACGCTGAGCTGACATTTGCAGCAGGTGGCAGCCCTAAACGTTTGCTGAATGGAGAAGGGTTTTTATCAAGATGTACAAATCCCTTGGAAGCTCTCAGACATCTGTTTAGAAACCATCCCATAGAGTGGTGGAAATTCCTTCCTAAAGCAGAGACACGCAACCGTTACAGCAGCAGGGAAAACAGCAACGCGCTTGAGGGGTTCGGGTTGGACTTGCAAGGGAAAACTTGGGCTTGGAATTTGGGTTTCCAAGTGAAGGAGGTGGTGTTCTCAGCAAAGCTTTCTGCCTGGTGGGAAATCATCCTGCTAGCTGAAATATACTTTTACAGTTGACTTTATACTGATAGGAAAATATCGTCTGGCAGTCTCATTGCATGGGGGGTGGGCAGCGTCCCTGAACAAGCTGGGACTCCTCCTGTTAGAGAAGGGCCCCAAGCCATATTTATTAGTTATATTCTAGGAATCTAGTCAGCATCAAAGACAGACATTTCAAAAATGATTTGTTCTCAATCCTTTTTAAAAAAAATGTATTACTACTAATGTGTCTTTGGTGAGGCAGAGAAAGACAGGTGGAAGCAGAGTTAGAAAATGTACTTGAGAGCTAGGTTACTAGCTGTCTACTCCAGGATGTAAGCTTTTTGGCCTCAGCTTCCTCATCTGTACAATGGGGGGAACCACGCTGTCCTGTCAGGATGCTGTGGTTGTGAGCACGGGCTCCGGAGCAGAGGGCCAGGGTTTGGGTTGCAGCTCCAGCGGGGTTTGCCGTGTGGCCTTGGGCACAAACAGGAAGCCTCTGAGCTTCCGCTTTCAGCTATAACATCCTCTCTTCAGTCGATGAGACAGCTAACCCACAAAGAGCACTTGCTGAGTCCCTGGCTCGCTGGTAAGCGCTCAGTGAGTGTTAGTTGATATTTCCTACCCGGCATGTTGGCGGTTGGGAGGATGCAGTAGCCATACAAACTGTAAGGGGCTGAATAGATCCAGGGTGGTTCTCACTGCCTCTCCCACCCTGCAGAATTCAAGCAAACAGGCCCCGTCAAAGTGAGCCTTCGAGTGCTTCTGCGGTGAGGATGGAGACAGCTGCTTTTAACGCTGTCCTACATGGCTCCTGGATGGAGAGAAACCCAGATTGCGGAAGGGGTGATTAAAGCCAAGGGTGCATTTCGAATCCTTCTCTGTCAATTGGCCTAAGATCTCGCTGATCTGCACGTTTCTGCATGGAAGCAGCTCAGCTGCCAAATCTCAGAGCTTCGTGAAAGCTGCTGTGGGTACATTTCCAACGTGGAGCGCTCACCACAAACACCTACAGCACGAGGAACATTTAGCAGCTGAACAGTGTTTTCTGTCCCAGACACCGAGGGAGGAAATCCAAAACCGCATTGCCTTTTAGGAGTGGAGCTGTCTCAGGCGCTCTCAGGAGTAACAAGAATCAGACATTGCTAAGTACACCATTTGCTTCTCTCTCATCATTCCAGTAGTTACTACTGGGTTTCTCTCCTAGAGCTGCATATATATATCATACATATTATATATGTTATACATATTATATATATGTTTTATTTTTTTATTTTACAAGAAATGTGATGGCGGGAGGTTTGTTAGAAGCAATGGCTACAGACCAGGTCCCTAGGTGTGAGTCCTGATGTTCCTCTTAATCAGTCTACTGTGCAATTTTGAGCAAGTCTCAAAATCTTCTCAGTCTATGGGGGGCTGAGGGTGTGGTCAGCAGTGAGGCGACCACATAGGCGTGAAAGGGCTCTAGGGGCTCTCAATCTGAGATCCGGGGCTAGGCTGTAAAAGGTCTTCCAAGAAAAGGTCTTCCAAGAATCTGGAAATTCTATGACACATAAATATGAATGCAGAGAAGGAAACTGACCACACTGTCCGCCGGGATGTTAATTTCCTGCAAGGGATCAGACAGAAATGAAGGGAGTTTCCGCATGTTGTTACCCTGCATCTGTCCATTTTTCTTGGAGTTACTACTCTGAGGAGGTATTTATATCTTGTTTGTAGAAATAAAGTATCCTTTAAAAAAGAAATTGCCTGCAGCATTGCTCCTGGCTATGACTACGTGCATTTTTCTTGGGCAATCAATGGCTCATGCTTTCATCAGGGGTGCGGGGTTTCGGGAGTGTATAGCAGAGTTAGCGACTTCCAGAAGTTAATGAAAGTCTGTGATTTCACAAACGGAAGTGGTTAGGGCTGGTACTGGACACCAATACTCCCCACGTCCTTCCTCACCCTGCCCTGGGCGGTCTCGGCCGGAGCCTGGCTTCTGGCTGCTGATGGGGCCCACCTGTCCTATCTCTGTCTCTGGGTTCCAGTAACTGCCACCTGCCCTCACCCCTTCAGACCCGGGCAGCCACCAGTGTCCAGTTACTGGCCCCAGGCACTGCACAATCCTTTTGGTATCCCTACACCCTGCCCACGCCTCAGAAACAGTCCCTTTATTAAACTCTCCTCAAATTACCCAATTTGCATGTGCCATCTGTTTCTTGTTGGGACCCTGACTGATACAGTATTTTTAATCTGTCTTTGTACCCTCTCTGCCGATACACTCACCCACACCGTGTCTATTCACTGACCCTCTCACGCACACACACACGCACCCTCCGGCTCCCACAGTGGACATACACAGTCACTCACAGACACATACCCACACTTACACGTTCACCTGCAAGCTCACACTCACCCACAGACACACACCCTCACTCGCAAAATCACACTCCACACTCACAACAGCGTCTGCTCCCAGCATTGGGGAGCACAGTGCTGTGGTTAAAAGCCTGCTCTGGTGGACTGAGGGTCCACCCGAGACGCAGGAACCCTGTCTGCCTTCACCCGAGCACCACTCACCTGGAGACTCATGCCAGCTCTTATTTTCAGGGAGTCTGCACTTTGTCCATCACTCATGCGGACAAACGCACCAACTGCACACTCTCAAGGTACTTGGAAAGAGGCTTCATAAAAATACCACATTTGAAGAAGAAAAAAAAAAACAAACAAGTTAAAGCGACCCCTGGAGTCTTTATCCATGCAGAATAGACTTGGAGGTAAAATAAGATCTTTCCGCCAAATTCTGGGACAGACAGAAACCTTTGGGTCACACAAAGACTAGTTTGGATGGACAGCACCAGGTACTTTGGGTGGGTGGTGAAGGGAGACACATTTGGGCTCCATACAAGGTCATCTTTATGATCATTGGAAGCCATCTGGTGACAGGCCGTCTTACGAAGGGGCCTGTGTCTAGGGCTGCGTTTGTGTTGCGGGCAGACGGATGGGGGGGGCGGGGTTGGGAGCAAATGACCTCTAAGGCTACTCTAGGATGCACGCCACTGCCCCTTTGAAGTTCCTGCTTCCTCGTTTGCAGAATGGCCCCTCCGTCTGGGTGTCTCCAAGGGATCTTCAACAACTATAGCTTCTCTAAATCTCTGATTCTGCAGGCACAGAGCCTGGAAAAATGGTGTGTGCGGGGTGGTGGAAAGGGGCTGCAGAAGTAATTAGTGATGGAAATGCGAATCTCTAGCCGCCTCTGGATGTCTGAGTTTGCATATTAAAGCAGGACTGGATCTGGGCTGAATGATTCCACTCCCTCCAGAGCAAGAGGCAGCAAACAGTGGGACGCTGGGAAATCCTGGCCTGTGTTGGAGAGGCCAGTGAGTTTTTTGAGGAGACAAAGGGTCTGCACCGGGCCTCCAACAGCTGCCAGCTGGTTAGCTTTCCTGGACCTCAGATTCTTCGTTGGAGACCACAGTCTCAAGCACATGGATAGACACGTTTAGGTGAGGATTAACAAGGCCAACGTCCCCAGCCTTCCTGTTTGGGGTAGAGACCGTCCAAGAAAACATGTCTGCACCCCGGCTCCCACGCTCACTGGCTCTGTGACCTTGCAAAACCCACTTAAGTCTTCGAGCCTCAGTTTTCTCCCACGTGAAGTGGGGGGGGGGTGGTAGCACCTCCCTCGCAGGGTGGGAGGCGGTGGGTGGAGAAAATCCCAAACCCAAGCACGGAAGACACCTTGCACACAGGGTGCCCAGGGTCGTGCCTTCTAACAGGGAGCTCGTGGGACACTCAGGAGAAGCATACATTCACCCACCACCGGCTCTGCCCTGTGATCCACACTGACCTTGGCCGTGGCCCTTTTCCTCTCACCCCAGGATTCTGAAAGGTGGCTCACATAGGCGCTTAGCTTCGCCTTGAGTGTCTGTGTGGTGCCAGTCGCTTGAAGGCAGCATGCAGGTGGGTGGCCGGGCATCCAGGGAGGGAGTTCAGGGAGCCTGGGCAGAGCCCCTCCTCTCGCCAGTGCTATTCCTCTGGGAAGTCTTGGAAACCACAAGGATCAAACTGGGCAGCTTTGCCCCCTCCTATTTCGGAGGTCTTTGGCGAGGTGTCAGTTAGGTGGGGCCCACCCTTCCCAGATGGTTTCCCTAGGACCCCCAGGGAAGTGTGCTCACAGGACCCTTAGAGCCCCTCGGATCTGTCTCCCTCAACACAAGCGTACTCAGGACCCAGTCCGCCTCACGTGCGGTGGTGCGCAGGCCAGGTGCGCATGTGCGCGCCGCAGCACTCTGAATTGGAGATGAGCTCCAAACCAATTCTTTGAATGAAAGTCATTGTTCTAAAACCGTATGACACCTCTAGTCGGGGTCTTCCTAATAGTGACAGTTTCATAAGCTTTCCTGCCAAGTCAGTGATTTGGAGGGTTGAAGAATTCCCAATGGCCAGAGAGAAGTTACGAAGATGAAAAGTTGCCTTTTAGATCATGAGAATTTTATTAATATGTTACTATTTTAAGCCACCCTACAAAATCCTTTGTATTGATTTCAGTGTGATGTACCCGACTGAATAAATATACCAATTTCTGCCAGGGAGCCAAACAGTATTTTTAAACTACTTTAAAATATGTGTTGTTTCCTATGATTTTTTAAAGTTTGGAGTTGATTATGAAAGTGCTTTCAATTTTTAAAAAAATTCTTTTTTTCCTGAGATTATACATACATATTTTAAACTATTAAACATAAAGCTTAATGGGGTGGATAATTACTTTTTCAAGAAAGGTCTAAAGAAGGCAAAATATTTTTTTTTGCTTATGTATGTCACTTTGTTGGGAAATACCACTACAACAAAGAAAATTTAACGAACAATTCCTTAAACATGTGACTGAAATATATTCTTATGCGGGATTTTTTTTCTTTCTGATCACTGTCTATTTAGCCAATTAGCCTGTTTAGTATATAACATGGGTCCTTAGGGCTCTGCCAGAAAAGTCAGGATCTTGAAAAATTAAGGGAAAAACAGAACAGAGAGCTAAAGCTTTTCAGACATCGGCTGATAGGATCCTGGAGATGATAATGACACCACCGCCCTTTCGTGGAGGGGAAGTCAGGAGGCGAGAAGGTCAAGGGCCTGCTCAAGGGCTTTCAGCTGGTTCCAAACAGCTCAAGCCCTTTGCTTCTCTTTCCTTTTCTTCAAAGGTGGAGGAGGAGGGGGAGTGGGGGCTCCTTTGCGTCTCAAGGCCATTGGGAATATCAATTAGATGCTATTAAAGACTGGTTTGAGTTCTACAACGGTTTGGCACTGAAGAACTAATGACCATTGTAATTGTTTGTGACTCCAGTGACATTTCCCGGTTCTGGGCAGAAATACACTTCCGTCTTGCAAGATGATACCAGCCATTGCCCTTGCTTTTTGGCATGAGAACCCTTAGGAACTGCAGGTCCAGAAGGAGGAATGGGGCTGCCCGGGAGGGACGCAGGCACATCACAGCCTTGCGGACAGAGCGAACAATGGGCTCAGAGTCCCAGAGCCCAACATTTCCGGCCAGCGTGGCCGTGGGGCCTCACTGCCCTCGGGAGCGTGAACCCTTGGCCGGGCCCTCCCTGCGGCGGGAGCCCTCCTCTCACAGGACGGCCAACCCTCCCAGAGGCTGTGTGGGAAAGTCCTTCCTGACTGAGCAGACACCTGATGGGGGAGCGGGGGACCTTTTCTTCCCAGTACACATCGTGGCTTCAGAGCGGTTCTCCGGAGCGGCCCTTGCCTCCTCCCCCGTCCCCAGGAGTACCTGAAGTTGTAGCCCGGGGAGACGCTGCTCTTCTGGGAAACGCCGTCCAGTCGGGTGAAGGAGTATCTGGGGATGCACTGCTCCCACGCCTTGTCCAAGTCGCACTCCCAGCCGATCTTAATGCCCAGAACTCCACCCTGGAGAAAGGGGCCGGGTTTGAGCGCGCCCCCAGCCCTCCAAACCCCTGTCCTTGTGGGGGACGTGACAGGGAGACGCGTGGTTTCTTTACATTTTCTTGGTAGAGGTCGCAGGTAGGGAGCGAGAAAAGTGACATGTGTCAGGTGTCGCTGAGAACAGAAGTACCGTAGCTCAGGGAGAGGACCCTCGACTCTCTAAGTCCAGTTTACGGTATCTTCAGTCCCTTCCCTGCCACGCGGGAGAAAGTGGCCACAGATCCACAGCGCCAAGGCCTCTCTATCTGCCGGTGAAGTGTGAAGACGGGAACGGGGACGGGGCTTGGGGGAAACGGCGAGGGAAGAGAGACCACTCAGGACCCGCGGGCGGGTGGGAAGGGTTCAGGAGCCAAGCCAGTGGCCGGCCTGGGATGCCCCCAGCAGGTGGCGCTGTCTCCCGGCCGCTCGCCCCCCTCCTCCCCAGCACCCCCACTGCCCGCTGAAGGGCCCCTCTCCCCAAGCTCCTGAAAGAGTGTTTAGGTCCTTACCGTGCTGGCCAGTTTGGCAAAATCCTGCCCCGCAAACTTGACCACATCCCCCACACGCAAGATGGGGCAGAAAGGGGCTTTGTCAGGGTGGAAGTGGCAGGTCTTCATGTCGGCCGCGGTCAAATTGGGAAGCATGTTTCCCCTGGGGGGCAGGGGGTGGAGGGAGGAAGGAAGGAGAGAGGTGGGGCCCAGGGTTAAGGTGGGTGCAGACCCCCACAAGGTTTTCTCCAGCCTTCCTGAGTCTCAGGGGCCCCACATTTGGGGCGGGGGCAGGGAGTCTGAGACCTGAGCTCTTGGACGCCCACCATTGCCCTCACCTCTGTCCTGGTATCATTCTTGTTACTCCTGCCACCCTCCCTCCCATCTCTGCGGCATGAGTGTTCATGTGGAATGTCCCCCAGCTCTCAGGCTGGGGCTCCTGGGGGTGGGGGGTGGGGGCTGGTGGGGAAACTGGCCCCAGGGTCCACCTAATACTTGGTGGTCAGGACTGGCTGGGAGACGGGGAACAGGAGCCCTGGGGAGACCCAGCAAAGGTGGGGAGGAGGTGGGGAGACTGCTGTGAATGGGCATCTCCTGTCCCCTGAACACGAGGGGCAGAGGGAGTGGGGTGCACTGCCTCTCGGCTTTGGGGAGCTCACTTCTCAAAGTTGAAGAGGGGGAACCGGATACTGTTCTTGATGAAAATCGTGAAGTTCTCGGCTTCCATCATGACAGGCCTGTGAGTGAGAACAGAAGGGAGAGGAAAAGGGACGGGCGGGGAGCTTTCACCTTGGGGGCCACCCTTCCTGGTGGACAGGTCCCAAAGGGCACGTGGCTGTGGCCTCTCAGGGGATGAGGGTCAGAGGGCCAGGATGGTGGTGGGTGAGATGAGCTGGGGAAGGTGCTCTCCTGAGGGCACTCCTGCCCCACCTAGGTGGACACTGTGGGGTGGGGGGAGGGTGCCCAGGAATCCCCAGCAGCTCAGGGACGTGGAGCCCCACGCAGTGGTGAGGGAGAGCTGGGTCAGGGTCTCTGTTCCCAGATGGTCAGGCCCTCACATTTCCACGGTGTCCACCTCGGTGGGGCACCAGCCCTGGATCTCGCAGGACCGGACCTCAGAGCTGTAATTCACGCAGCGGCCAGTGAGGATCCCTGCGGGGGGGGGGGGGCGCGGGGACACAGTGCTGTGTGCTCCTCTGGCCCTTTGCTGAGTCCTTCCCCCATCCCCCCTCCTCATAAGAGGTGCCCCCAAACAGACACACATAGAGGGATCTTGCAAGTGGAAGGAAAGGACAGGCCAGGCAAGGGAGGCTGGCTGGTGTCACATGATCTCCTTCCTCCCCAGCCCCAGGCCAAGCCAAAGGAGGTGACAGTCTTCCTCTTACTGGGTCCCCATGTCCCCTGGTCACAGCATGCTCTTTCTCACCTTGGAGCCTTTGCTGCCTCTGTTCCTCTTGCACAGAATATCCCTTTTAAAGCCCCCCTGTCCTGCCAAATCCTACCCACCTTTCAGGGCCCATCTCCACCGTCACTGCCTCTAGGAAGCTCTCTCCCAGCTCTCTCCCAGCCCGGCCTCCCACAGTACCTCCTGGACGTCACTTGCCACCAAAAAGCACGCCTGTCCGTCACCCCCATCCCTGCACTGGGAACTCCTATGGGGGTCCCAATACCACTTTGGGGTTGTAAGAGGGTGGGGAAGGGTCTCCACTCACCCCCACCTGGGAAGCGCTCAGGCCTGCACTGGCTGTCTGACTCACAGCGGTACTTGTCCTCGCTCTGCAGGGAGACAGGTCCACAGGTGGGCGAAGGACCCTGGGCCGGCCCTGGGTGAGCCCCTCGGCACCCACTGCCTCCCCACAGCCGGTGGACTCTGGACGGTGGAAGCTGGTCCCGGGACACAGCTCCAAGGCACCTGGAACCTCTGCTTACACCCACGCCCCTCCCTGCCACCACTCCCCCCTCCAACGTTTTCCCCGTGACCTGCTTCATCCAGCCTCCCACCCTCCCTTCCCTCCCTCACCTCTGGGCAGAATCCTTGCATCTGGTTTTCAGTAACAATCATCTTGGTGATGATGACAAAGACAGAAGTGCCCTTGGGAGATGAATGGAGGGAAAAAAAAGTGACAGCGCCCATTTGGGAGATGAGGACTACTTTACCCCCATTCTACGAATGAGGAAACTGAGGCTGTGGGCAAGAGATTTGGCCAAGGTCACAAGGCTAATCAAGGGCAGACGTGAGGTCCAAACCAAGCCCTTCCAACTACCCACCCGGCCCCTCTTGGTCCCTCTGAGTTCTTGATTACAGGACAAGTTGTGGCAGAATGAGAAAGGATGCCTCCTGCAGCACTTGGTGGTGGCCGTGGTGGTGGGGGTTGCAGGCCACCCCCCTGCCCCCCAGCGGCCAGGGAAGGGGAGCTCTTGATCACTGAGGCCACAGAATCTGGCGTGGGAATCCCATTGGCACCCACTCCCCCAGCCTGCCCAGGGTCTGGGCATCTACACAGCGACCTGGTGAAGGGGGCCATACCTGGGGTGGGGTCACATAATCAGACACGTCCATGACTCTGTTGGCGTAGCGTCCAGAGCCCTTCACCTTGGTTACCACGGAGGACTCAATGGCTGTGTCCCGCACCTGGTACGCCTTCTCATGCAAGAAAACCCACCTGGGCAGGGGAATGGGGATGGAGAGCAAGAGAGAAGGGCGTAGGCCCCTCAGACAGAGGTTGGGCGGGTTGAGTTCCTGCGGGGAGGCCCATGCTGAGGGTGTGGGACTTCACAGTGAGTCCTGGTTTGGCTGAGACTACTGTCTCCATCTCCCCCCCACCTTCTTGCTTAAGGAACATTTTTAGACTTTTTTCCCCCTAATTGTCCCCCCCCCATGAAATTTTAATACTATACACACCAGTTTAGGCATTGTACCAGTATTCGTGATTGACACAAAAAAGTGAGATATTTTTATTCTTCAGGAGCCAGTGTTAACCCTTTGAGGGCGCTGTCACCCCGCTGAGAAGGTATCATCACTACTGCTCATGATGGCGGGAATCCGGAGAAAGAAGGGGCGGAGGATCCTAGGCCTGACTCTGCATCCCAGGCCTTGCTCATGGCGGAATCCTAAATGCCCGCACATAGTTGGTGTTCACTAAACAAGTCGATGACGATGCTTGAGAACTGGGCGCCTGGCAGAGCCTCCATTTGTGCAAGCATTGGGTGAAAAGGATGGAGGAAGGGAGGGGCAGCAGCTGAGCCTTTACCTGGCAGGTAGATGGAGTTGGGTTGGGAGGGAGGAGCCTCTAATCTTATTTCTTGGGTTGTGCTGCCACCTGGTGGACATTTACCTCTACTAGTTTCTTCCTGCGGCTCCCAGCCACGAGGAACCCTTCCCTTCTTCCAACCCCACCTGTCTCCCCAGACTCTTGCAGCCTTCCCCAGCAGCAAGAAGGGACTGCTGGCAGCTCTTCCCTCTGCATTTCTGTGAGGTGCCCGCCTGTCCACTAGAAATTGTCCATCACAGCCCTCCAGGCTCCAGCCACATGGCCTCCCTACCATGCTTCCAACAGGCAATGCAGTCTCATTTTCCCGGACAGCGCACCTGGAGGCGGATGCTGACGCTGTGCCCATTGTGCAGATGAGAAAGCCTCATGAAATATATACTTGGAAAACGCTGCACACTCTCAGTTTTGCAGAAACACTGATGATGTCTCGTGGAATTAGGGAGCGTGTGCTTTTGGGAACTCTGGGTTGGGGCCATTTTCTGCATGCTGACCAGGGTGGTACAAGGTAGGAGAACCCCACCAGATGAAGCTGGGAGAAAGGAACTGGAGACAGTGCAGGGCAAAGAAGACAGAGCTGAAGGCTGGGATGCCACTGAGGGCAGCATGTGGGCTGGCGGACTTACAAGGAGGGGGTAGGAACGTCAAGCTCAGGAGCTTTTGTGGGCTGTGGGTGGTGGTGAGTGCCACAGGCCTGGGAGGTCTCAAGAAGCCTGATGCCCACCTTCCAGGGGCAGGTGGGATGGGATGACCTTATGGGGTCCCCTGATGTTGGAAGGTGCTGCGGGGAGCAGCCTCTGGACTACGCTGGGGGTGAGGCACTGGGGGGCTGGGCACCTGCCCATCATGTTCATTTGAATGCAGGCTGCCATTCACCAGTGGCTACTTGTTCAGGCTTCAGTGAGAGGGCTCGGTCATCCCATACCAGGGCCTCCCTCATGCCTGACTCCCGCATGCCCTCCTGTGGGAGAGGACGGGTGGAGTCCCAGCCCCTGCAGGCAGACGGCCCCAACCTGTCACCTGTTTTATTGTTTCAGCCTTGCAGCAGGCCACCTCCTGGTTAATGCCCCATTAAGAGCGATTCACAAGCTTGTAAAACGCTCTTACAAACACCAGGCCTCTGTGGAAGTCCGAGGAGCTGTGAGCTGTACTTCCTTAGCCCTTTTCTTCCCTTCTTTCTTTTTTTCCTTTTGAAAGGGAAGCAGAGGGTCTTGTAAGGAAGTGTGGCTCACGTAGAAATCTTATCCACTGTCTTACATCCCGGCCGAAGAGAAGGGAGCATCCCTGATGCGGAAAGCTACCCAAACGAGCATTCTTTGCTCACAGCCTGGGGCCCTATGGGGCGGAGGCAGGAGGTCTCCAGCCAGCTCTGCTCCCAGCTGGGAGGGGTGTTGTCACCACTGTGCACTCACCTGAGTGGACGTCACAGCCACAGCCACAGCCCCCCCTCCAGAGCTGCAGTGTGCCTGGCCACAGGATGGAGACAGCTCTGAGAGCTGACCTGATGACATGGTTTCCTGAGCCGTTCCCCTGCCCGAACCCCCTGTCTTTAAAGTCCAGGAGCCTTTGCTGATGAGAAGCAGAGCTCAGATTAGTATTATCATCCAGTCAACACAGCACGCCGGGCGCGGTATGTGTGATGGATTCGCTGAATCTTCGCCACAGCCCAGTGACACAGCTTCGTCGTTACCGTGGTGCCGCAGATAAAGAAACCGGGGCACGGAGCGGCGTGCTGCCCTGTGAGCTGGCGCGTGGGTTCCCGCCCAGGCAGACTGCTCACAGCTTCCTCACTACGGGGCCTCCACCTGTACCCCAGGGCAGGGCCTGGCCCCTCCACTGGATCTGTGTCTAGCTGGTCCCTGCCCGTCACCAGAAAAAGCACCTCCTAGCTTAGGGGCGTCTCAGAAGGCAGGGCCGAGGGCTTGGAGGGGCAATGAACCAACCTCTCCCCTCCCCCTCCTTTCCCCCCTTCCTCGGGGCTCCTTCTCGTGCCTGGTGGGGAGGAGAGGCCACGTCAGGATTCTCTCTCTGAGTTAAGTAACGAGTGAGAGAATTTAGTGGCCCTGTGGGGCTTGAGGACGCCATCAGGGCAGCGCGATGTAAGGGGATGCTTCATTTCCAGAACAGAGGGGCCGCGTCTGTCCCCAGAGGCCAGGGCTGAGGCGAAGGGGCAGGACTGTGCCTTCAGTTCTTGGCATTGACTCTGCTGCTCTGACTTATTTTTCCTCATGTTCCTGGTTTATTATTTATAGAGCGGAAGGCGGGTGGCAGCTCCTTGGCAGGTGGGGTGTGCAGGAAGGAGGCCAGAGCAGTGTCCCAGCACCCGACTGTCCACTCCCCACCCCCCGGGAGTCAGGGAAGAGGCCAGGGAGTGGGTGTGAGGTGGTGTGTTGTGTGTGCTGGGAGGACGGGGGTCTCTTAGGAGGGCGTGAGCTGGGCAGAGGGAAAGGGGGAGGCCTGAGGGGGAACCAATGCGATGATGATAGTTACCATCTATTACTGAGTCACCTGACTCAGGAAAGGCACCGACGTGCGACTCTGCCTCACCACAACCCCCTGGGAGAGGCGTTCCTAAACCCACTTTCCAGATACAGCGACTGAGACTTAGAGACATCGAGGCTCTGCTACCAGCTGGTTGGTATCACAGTGAGGCTTATAGCCAGGTGCTCCATGACCCATGGTCTCCCTGCCATGGGGCTGCGGTGGGGGGAGAGGGCAGACAAGAACGAAAGCCACTCCTTTCTCTAAACCTGTATGATGGGGTTCCCACCATACTGCCACCCACTGTGCTGACAAGCTGCCTCAGGGCACTACCTTGGGCTGAGAGGAGGGGATGAGGGGCCAAGAGGGTTGAATTCCAGCCCTTTTCTTTAAACCAGAGCAGCTCCCCATTCTAACGGTTTGTGCTCATGGTGAGTGTGTGGATTGGGCCTTGGCGGGGGTGGGGGGACAGGGCAGGGAGAGCGGGGCTGTGATGGGGTCAGAGGTACCACCCGCCACCACGGGTCCTGCCAGGGGACACAGCATCAAAGGGCCAGGATCGCCCTCCCCACTAATTTGAAGAAAACAACCTAAGGCCATGCACCTGCCAGTGTCCCAGGGACTCAGGCCCCAAGGATCTTCTGTTTCCTCCTGGGGTCCTCACAGGATCCAGGGAGGAGGCTGGCTCTTAGGAAGTCCCACCCCACAGAGGAGACTATAGTACCACCTGGGCCCAGGAAAGACAATGGGAGAAACACCAGGTGAGTCCTGGTCTCTCTGTGCACCTGGGAAGGCAGGATAGAACCTGTGTTTCTCCCCGAGTCTGCCCAGGTGCATGGAGAGGCCAGTGATGAAGTGTCCACCACAGGTGGGCAGATGAGGCTAGAGGAGCAGGTGTGCTGTACTGCCGTGAGGGTGTGAGAGAAATGGTGGGCTCGCACAACTCACGTCCCAGGTAAGGCTGCGCATCTGGTCTACCTGAGAGGCCTACTGTGGAAGAGACCCAAGTACTAGTTAAGCATTAACATCATGGCATTAAAAGTCCTCCCAGATTCTACTGAGCACAAGCCACGGTACCCTCTCTCCATAGGACTGCCCATCTGTTAACACATTCTCCTGTATGCATGCCTCCCTGTTCCAATCCCCTGGCTTATCAGCCAAAGGGGTCTCCCCAACTCAGGTCTCATCATGTCTGCCTCTCTCTCTCTCTCTCTCTCTCTCACACACACACACACATTAAAACGTTTCAGTGGCTTCCCGTCCATTCCTCTTCTGAGGTCTGGCGTCCAGCTGAGGTCCTGTCCTCATCCTACACCGCCCTCCCCTTGCTCCCTCTGCTCCAGCCACAGACGCCTTCTTTTCTTCTCCCCCTTCGCCAGGCCCTTGCCCTTCACAGACAGAGCTGCATTTCTCTGCCTTGAACTCTCTCCCTTCCCTGGGTTGCTCCTACTTGTCCTTCAGATCTCATCTCAAATGCCCTATCTGCAGAAAACCCTCCCCAGTTCCTGGCCAGATCAAACACCTCCACACCGCTGCTCTTAGAGCTCTGTGTGCCTCTTCCAACCCTGAGCCCCAGTGGAAATTTTGCATTTGTTTGCAGAGATTGTTTGACTGACGTCCCTCTCTTGCACTGTGTGCTCCATGAAGGCGAGGGCCCTGTCTGCTCTTGCCCACCACTCTACCCTCGGGGCACAGTGCCCGGTGTGAAGAGCCACTCGCTCACTTTTTGCTAAATTAAGGACAATGGATTCAGGAAGTCCTAATGGTGCATGTGCCCATGCGCACAGAGATGGGGCTCAGGCCGGGGGCTGCGCTGCGGAGTGCACTGTTGCAGACGGAAGGAGCTGCTCCAGGGGGAGCTGTCAGGCTGGAAGATGGATGGTGCTGGATGCCCAGACGCCATCTCGTGCTGGCTCAGATGGGCCAGGCCCCAGCATCAAGGGTCAGGGTCGAGGCATCAGACAGGACCGTGATGAGGGGCAGACAAGGGCAGTTCAGTGCCAAGCAGGTGGGTCGGGGAGCCAGCCGTCTCTGCCCACCCTCCATCCATCTCCTGCCTGGAGCCAGCAGAGCTGGGCCAGGCTGCCAATGTGCTGAGGCAGCTTTTGGCATTCTCTTGGACCAACATACCATCTTGGGGCTATGTATAAACAATCAGCATCACACATGCACGTGAACTTGAACTTTTAGAAACCAACTTGGAGCCAGGCTCCAGAGATGCAGACATGAGACATTTGCAAACATCTCACAAAACCTCAAACTTGGAAGGGAACTTCAAGGCCATTCAATCCTACCCCAAAGCGTGAGTCCCTCCTGTGATGTCCCCACGAGCAGCCCTGGATGTACAACGTGTCTGCAACATCCACACAACCATACCAAGCACGCTGAGCCCCAATCCCATCGTCCATGTTGGCCCACCTTTCCACGCACACCTTCACACCCTGTTGTGACCTTCAGGCAAGGAGCCCCCCGCCCTTCCCAGCTCCAGCCCTCACACACACAGGATGCCTCCTGTGATTTGCTTTAATTAACTCACTATGGCTGTCAGTGGTGTGCTGATACACACAGACCCATTGTCTCAGAGAACGGTGTGAACCAGAGACTCGCACACCAAGAAGCAAAACCCTGCTCAGCCCGTGTCTCCTGGTGCCCACCAGTGTGTGCAAGGGGCCAGGAGGAGGACAGAACCTGTGTTTCTTCCCCAGCCTGACGTGTATTCATTGGCCCTTTGTGCATGTGTGTGTCTACATGTGTGAATATGCATGTCTCTGCGTGTGTGTGCATATGCATGTGGGTGTGTCTGTGTGAATATATGTCTGTGTGCATGAGTATGCATGTCTGTGTCTGTGTATGCCTGTGTATGTGCATCTGTGCGTGTGAGCCGGGGGTGCCTTAAAGAGCCAAGAGGGGAGTTCGGACCTTGCTGGCTCTTACGCATCTCCCAGGATGGGTTATGTGGTGCAAAGTCAGGTAGAAGTAGGGAATTTAGGCTTTCTGATAACAGGGAGTATTTCTGGCTTTGTGAGGAGGGACCCTACCCCATGTTCAAAAAAGCCACTTTTCTCCTCAACAGCCCTTCCCTTGAGTGTTTCTGGTACCTGTATTTCTTCCTCCCTCCCAAGGAAAGCATCCCCCTGTCTTGTCAATCCTCCCAGAGCAAAGGGCTTCTCCCCTTTCCCCATTCTCTCCCACCCCCATGCCAGGAGGGGATCCCCTGTTCTCAGTCGGTTCCAATTCTCTCCCTCCTTCCTCCAGCTGCTCTCCTTCCAACTCTATAATCAACCTGTCACCATCTCTGTTGTTTCAGTGCCTTCTGTCCCCTTCTGTCCCTCTTGTCTTTTTGAAACCCCAAAGAGTTGACTGAGGTCAATGGAAAGATGTGTGTTTGGGGTCTGTCTACTCTGGTTGGGGTGGGGATGAGAGAAGGGAGAGGGGAGATGTTCCCCTGGGACCTGTCCTGGTGGAGGGTACTGCGGGGGCAAGGTCTGCCCTTGGGGTGTGTGCCTAGAGACCACTCTCCAACTATGGAGGATTTCCTGGGCAAGAGAACCCCTCTTGGGGCCGGATCGCTGATGGGAATGGCGCAGGCCAGTCCTTGGGACAGGATTCCACCAAAGAGACTGTTTTCCCAAGAGAGGAGAAGCCTAGGAAGCTAGACAGCAATATAGGGGGGAGAAGGGAGTCAGGATGCCGGGCAGCCCTCCCCTCCTGAGACCCAAAGGGCCACAGACTCACCCCACAAAGTAGGAGATGATCAGAAGCTGAACTGCCCGGTTGATGATCCCAATGGTCCAGCTCTTCACAACCACAGACTTGGTGGTCTCATAGGTGAAGAAATCCGACATGCAGTTCATGCCGAAAGAGTGCTCAGGGGCTGCTCAGAGGGACCCGAGAGTGGCCTCAGGAGGGAAGAGGCCCTCAGGGAGGGAGACAGGGATCAAGGAGTCCTGGAGGGAGCAGCTTAGAGGGGCTTATGGAATGGGGAGCCTGTTTCTTTAAGTCAGGCAACCCTAGCCCAGTGCCCAGGCTCTCCCTGCTCTTGACACTCTGGGCTGCCAAGAGTCCAGGGCCAGGGCGGGGGACCCCTTTTTGTTCGTCTCCACCCCACTCCCCTGTGATGTCACGGCAGGGGTGGGGTCTCCAATCCCAGGCTCCTGATTGCTTGGGATCCAGCTGGCGAGGGCCCTCTGGGACTCATGTTTTATCTGCACTCTGTCTACCGTTTCTGTTCTGTTCTCTTATGCTGCATCTTCCTCCAGCTCACCAGCTGCTTTATGCACTCCTAAAAGCCCCTCGCAATGCCCCACCCCTCAGCCACCTAATAGCCTGTCTGCTCCGAGTACCACCTTCACTTTTGTCTTTCTAAAGCCACTCACTTCTACAGCCATCCCCGCCCTTCCCAAGTTGCCTCCAATAGAATGGGAGAGGGGAGGGACCTCCAACAGTCCTCTAGGTCTCCTGGGAGGGGGCGAGTAAGGAGTCACAGTTCATATTTCTAACTCAAGTTGGCAGAGGTTCTAACTGAAGCTCTACCTGTAGCATAGCATTATTACATTGTTGTGTGTGTGTGTGTTTTGTTGTGTTTTTGTTTTAATGTCAGTTTGCTTATCTGAATTGTTTGTAAGATTGTATGCTCCTGAAAGGCTGGTGCTATTTCTAGCTTGTTCACTAGTTTCCTCAAATCCTAGAACTCTGCTGGAGCTCCACATGTATTTACTCAATCCAGCTGAACAGATCTTGCTAGTGTTGCAAAGGCCATCAGGAGGTCAAAGCCAGCAGCTTGGAGCAACAGTGGGTGCCCACTGTCTCTCATCCCATGACTGGGTCAGCAAGCTGGTGTAACTGTTGTAAGTCGGACTGTCAGAGAAATCTGGAGTTTAAGTATGCTGTCTCCAGGTCTTCATACCGATGCACTGTCAACCATTCTGGATGCAGAGTCACTGTGCTTAAGACAAAAGAGAGCTGGACTTGGGTAAGGAGGTCTGGGTTCCAGCTTCTGGCTTTACTTCCAACTCACTGAGACCCTGGGCAACTCCTCTCCGGGTCTCAGTTTTCCCACCTGCAGAAGGAGGTTGGAGTAGACAAACTCCAACATGTCTTCCAGGTCTGGCCTCCTTTGATTTTGCAAGATGCGTCCTGGGGCTATACGGGGTGGGGCAGGGGTTTGGCAATTCAATGCTGACTGTGGTTTCAAATCAGTTCTGGCTCCAAGGTGAATCTGACACCAGCACTTGAACTTGACACCACCATTCGCCAGCCTCTTGCAGGCGATCCATACATTGTGGTTAGAGATGCGAGGTTGTTGGGTGCAGACAGTGAACTCGTTTCCAAAAGGATCCAGTCCCATGTGACAGGGTAGAGCAGGGCATTCACGACGACACCAACACCCACATTCTCTTCGAAACCAGTGGGAAGGGTCGTTTCTCTTCACAGCTCTTTTAAGGATTTTTCTTCTTGTCCCACAGTCTACTTTCTTTTCCACGGAAACCACTGTTGCAGAAGGACCCACATCAAGACCCATTCACACGCATTTATGGAAAGTTCGTCACAAGAAAACTACACTGTCTCTTCAGAACCTAGCCTTCCACTGAAGTGTCTGTACTTTTTTTTTTTTAAGAGCCCTACGCATTCCCATTTTCTGGTATGACGCTAACCGGGTGGGACTGGTCCCCGCCGCGGGCTGCCCTCAGGTCCTCCAGAGCCGCCGACGCTCTAGGAGACCGCCTAGTAGGCGGGCCGAGCTCGCGTCTCTCTAGCCAGCTCGTCCGCTCTATGGTTCAGGTACAGCTTCCGGTGGCGGGACGCTGGGCTGCGCACGCGGGAAAGTCTTCCCCAGTGTCCCCCCCCCACCCCATCCCCTGTGTCCCCGCCCCCTCCCCCGCGTCCCTCAGTGCGCCCACCGCCCGCACCCGGGCCGTCGCGAGGCTGCTTGCTTAAGGAGGTGGGTGGTCGCTGTCCCCGTGCCCCAGTAGGGTGCAAGTCTCGCTCCCCCGCGGGCCGCTCGAAATGGACTGTTCCGTGTTCGAATCCGCGGGCAGTGGGCGAATCCATTTTAGGGGGCGGGGAGAACCCGGGTCTGGGGCCGCAACGCGGTGGGAGCATTGGGAGGGAGACCCTGCACTCTGAGCTGGGTTGGGGCGCGGGCGAAGTGCGGGCTCCGGCGGGCCCTGGGGTACCGCCACTCGTTGCCATGGCGCCCGGCGGAGCGCCCAGAGCCTGTATCTGGTTGGGGTGTAAGCGCTGCTTCAGGCCCGGTTCTCTAGCCGGGGCCTGGCCCCTCGAGTCCTGCGAAGCCCGCCTGTAGGCTCCTAGGCAGAGCCACGGGTTGCCTGCCACCTGGTCCCGTCGGTGGGCAGAGTGAGGTGTTATTTTTCGTGCTCACGTGTCTCACATTTGAATTCAGGTTCTCACCCTGCTGAGTATCTGCACACCCATCCAGGAATTGGGGCCCAGCTCCGCAGTTGAGGCCAAAAGGGGCAGGTCATCATGGCAGAAACACTGGAGTTCAACGACATCTATCAGGAGGTGAAAGGCTCCATGGTAAGAAGGGCTCAGGCTGTTGATACAGGTGGGAAGCTGGGAAGGGAATAAACTATTAGACCATTAACAAGAGCTTGTGTCAATGATGTTGCTACTTTGGAAAATGAGTTCAGAGTATCACATGTGTCTGGTGTTTCCCCAACAAAAGGCAACTGTGGCAGAGTACAAAAGTTACAGGGTCTCAGAGTTTGAAGAGACCATCCCTGCTGCTTAGTCCGGAATCCGGAAACTGAGGACCTGCACGGGTTCTGGATACCAGAGCCCAGGTTAGAATCTGGACTTCCTGGCTACTTGTCCCTTTTTATTGGCCCCCACCACTTCAGCTGTGGCTTCTGGATTGATATCTAGCCAGCTGAGAATGGGTGGGTATTGGTTGGGATTCTACCCCACAGGCACTGTGTACCGTCCCCCATGCACTTGGGCCTGTTTTCCCAACAGAATGATGGTCGGCTGAGGTTGAGCCGCCAGGGCATCATCTTCAAGAACAGTAAGACGGGCAAAGTGGACAACATCCAGGCCGGGGAGTTGACAGAAGGCATCTGGCGCCGCGTGGCTCTGGGCCATGGACTTAAATTACTCACGAAGAATGGCCACGTCTACAAGTATGATGGCTTTCGAGAATCGGTGAGGTGTCTTGTTGCCGTAAACCCTCTCCTATGGTGCCATCTTATTTAATTTTAATTTTCTAGAGAGTTTGGGGTTCTTTCCTTTGATAATTAACCATGCAGTGGCTAGTTTGGGCCCCACAGAGCAGGGCCATCCAGGCCACAAAGGCATCGGCATTCCATTTTGGGTGTCAGAATCTGGAGAGTGCCTTTGTGTCTTGACTCCAGAAGGTTTCCTGCCATTGTGATTTTTTTTGTGGTTTCTTCTTGTTGCCTTTCTCCAGGTTCGGAATCTTAGCTTGATGCTTTGGTTTGGGTTTTGTTTTTCCACTTTGAACTGCTGGAGTTAAGGACTTCATTTTAATGTCCACTGTCATTAATGCAGCACCCCCACAAAGATTGCAGTGAGAGGCCCGTAACCACGAACTGTCAGTTTCTTATTCTACTCTTGTCCCCAGAAACTATCTCTTTCAACATCCTTTTAAACAATGTTATAGCTGAGATTCTTAAGTCAGTATGGATTTCTGATAAAAAGTGTATTGAGGCAGTTTCTCAGAAGTAGATAATCCCAGAATGTTAAGTTTGTGTTAAAAACCTCAGGGTTTACTGGGATTGCTCTCTCCACTGCATCCGCAGGAGTTTGAGAAACTCTCTGACTTCTTCAAAACTCACTATCGCCTTGAGCTAATGGAGAAGGACCTGTGTGTGAAGGGCTGGAACTGGGGAACGGTGAAGTTTGGTGGTGAGTCCTGGGCCAGGCTGAGGTCTGGGGAGAAGGTAGGGTGAAGGCTGTCAGCCTTTAACTTGTTTTGCTCTCTTCCCGTCGCTGTCTCTGATTTCTTCTCAGTTTGTAATTTGTCCTATATTTATCGAGGACCAACAGTGTTTTAGGCACTGTGTCTGGTCTTGGGGGTGCAGTGTAAACACAGCAGCCATAGTGCCCTGTCCTCAGGGGACCTATCTATCTCTGGCGGAAGGGGGTTTATGCACACTCAAGGGGAGGTGCTGTGGCTTGATAGCCCTTTCCCCACAGGGCAGCTGCTTTCCTTTGACATTGGCGACCAGCCGGTCTTTGAGATACCCCTCAGCAACGTGTCCCAGTGCACCACAGGCAAGAATGAGGTGACACTGGAGTTCCACCAGAACGATGATGCAGAGGTCTCTCTCATGGAGGTGCGCTTCTACGTGCCTCCCACCCAGGAGGATGGCGTGGACCCTGTCGAGGTGAGGCTGCCCCTACTCACCTTGGGGGCAGGTGGTGCTGAACAGACACTGGCTGCCCTGGAAGCAGGATCCCTGCTGCTCTGGTACCAGTGTGTGCTTTTGCAGGCCTTTGCCCAGAACGTGCTGTCTAAGGCAGACGTGATCCAGGCCACGGGAGACGCCATCTGTATCTTCCGGGAGCTGCAGTGTCTGACACCCCGAGGTCGGTACGATATTCGGATCTACCCCACCTTTCTGCACCTGCACGGCAAAACCTTCGACTACAAGATTCCCTACACCACGGTGCTGCGCCTCTTTCTGCTGCCCCACAAGGACCAGCGCCAGATGTTCTTTGTGGTGAGCAGAAATTGCTGAGGGTCTGCTCGAGTCTTTAGTAGATGGATCCCCTGGGGCTTAGTTAATCAGCAGATTCTCATGAGGCATCACCTGCCGCTAAGTCTTGTTGGCTCTTCCTCATCAGATCAGCCTCGACCCCCCCATCAAGCAGGGCCAGACCCGTTACCACTTCCTGATCCTCCTCTTCTCCAAGGATGAGGACATCTCCTTGACGCTTAACATGAATGAGTGAGTGCCGCCTGGACCCAGGCCCTGCCACGGCCCTGCAGGTGTGCTCCTGAAGCCAGCCGTGCTCGTGACCTCATCCTCCTCTGTTCGTAGGGAAGAGGTGGAGAAGCGCTTTGAGGGGCGGCTCACCAAGAACATGTCGGGATCCCTCTACGAGATGGTTAGCCGGGTCATGAAGGCGCTGGTGAACCGCAAGATCACAGTCCCCGGCAACTTCCAAGGGTGAGCGTGCAGGCCCGGGCTCCTGGGCTGCAGGGACGGGTCGTGCCGCCTCTAGAGGCCTGGTTGGGTGGTATCTCGATGGTGTCCGTCACCTCCCTCAGAGCCGCTTAGGGAGGCGCTGGGGCCTGGGCACGCGTGTTGCTCCCGAGAGGTGGACGCTGCTGCTGCGGTAGGCACTGACTGGGCTCCCTGCGCCCTCCGCCAGGCACTCCGGGGCCCAGTGCATCACCTGCTCCTACAAGGCGAGCTCAGGACTGCTGTACCCGCTGGAGCGGGGCTTCATCTACGTGCACAAGCCCCCTGTGCACATCCGCTTCGACGAGATCTCCTTCGTCAACTTCGCCCGTGGCACCACCACCACTCGTTCCTTTGACTTTGAAATTGAGACCAAGCAGGGCACTCAGTACACCTTCAGTAGCATTGAGAGGTGAGAGCCCTTGCCACTCACTGCTTGGGCATCCTGGTTGTGACCCAGCCTTGACCCGGAGGCTGGGGCCCCCTTTAGGCCTGTGACTCATTGCTGACTTCGAGCCGTGAGCAGAATTTTTCTTTTGCTTCCCTGGGTTTTGGTTTTTTTCCTTGGAGCGCTCAGCCTTTGGAAGTCTTTATATTGCTTCCTTTCTGTACTGAAGAAAAATACTTGTCTTCCATATTATGAAAACTCTGCACTCAGTACTAGCCCTTCTCCTCTTCCACTGCCCCTGTGGTGGAAATGCTATCTCTCTGTTTCCTGGAATGAGCCTGGTGCCCGACAACACAGCAGCTAATGTTTATCGAGTGCTCACTGTGGGCTAAGCAAATTAGAAACCTCTTTGTGCTTAATCCTGGTGAGAACTGTGGAGTGTGAAGTACAGACCCGTAAGAAGATGAAAAATCCCTTTTCCCGACATCCTCCCCCTGTTTGGTGCATATTTGGTAACGAGGTACACACCCCTCCCCACCTTTTCTTTCTCAGAACTCTGAGAGCCGCACAGGTTCCTCTTTCAGGACTGGTGTGGGACCCTTCATTGCTGCCCTCCAAGGGGCCCTGAGATGTTGGGTTGGATAACACGGTCAAGAGCTCTGGGCCCCAGTGTCTGTCCTGGCCCAGGGGTGTCTGAACAGTGTGCTGTTCTCCCCTCGGTGGCCTTGCCCATCTGGTGACTCTGTGCATCTCCCCTCACAGGGAGGAGTATGGGAAGCTGTTTGATTTCGTCAATGCAAAAAAACTCAACATCAAAAACCGAGGACTGAAAGAGGTACCTCCGTGTGTGGGAAGGATGAGCCTCTCCCCTTCCTTCTGTGTTGGGGAAAGGGGTAGGGATTCTTCGGGCTTCTTTTTCACTCTCTCTTCTTTTCTTACCCTTATAGAAAAAAGAGGTGCGTGTGACCCTTCCCCCCCTCCTGGTGCAGGTTTTTTCAGCATGACCTCAGCTCAGTCTCTGCAGCCCCTCAGGATCCCTCAGTGGGACTGGGAGAGGGAGGGGCTTGGACTAACCTTGCTGGCAGGAGGTCTTCAGGGCGTGAGCCCTGCACGCTGGCTGTGTGTGGACAATTCAGCTCCAGGGTCTTCTGGGGGCTGCCGCTCTGACCTTACAGGCATGGGGGAGTGCTTTGGAGTGTGCAGGGGTCCTGGCACCAGGGCGAGTCGGCCCTTACCCCCGCTTGTCCCTGCCCAGGGCATGAACCCAAGCTACGACGACTATGCGGACTCCGACGAAGACCAGCACGACGCCTACTTGGAGCGCATGAAGGAGGAGGGCAAGATCCGGGAAGAGAACGCCAACGACAGCAGCGATGACTCAGGAGAAGAAACCGGTGGGCTAGCCTCAGCGGTGCTAGGGTGTGGGGCAGTCAGACCTCCCGGTGGCCAGAGCTGGGTGTCTGGGGGCGGGGGTGGGATTTCCATGGGGTGAAGCCGATGCGTCCTGTGTTCTTTTTCAGATGAGTCATTCAACCCAGGTGAAGAGGAGGAAGATGTGGCAGAGGAGTGAGTTTTGGTTCCACCTCATGAGGGTGAGGGGATGGCTTAAGGGGACCAACATAAGCTACTGACCCAGAGAAGAAACGTGACCTTCAGTGAGGTGGTGGATGGAAATGCTTTGAAAATGGGCGAGGGCTTTGGGAGTGCTAGACACCTTGTGAAGCCAGAAAAGTGTGGTGGGGAAAGGCCAGAACTTTGTGCGTTCGTGTAAGTGGAGAGTCCAGGGGTGAGGTTGGCTCTAGGCACCTGGATCAAAGTGCTCAGAAGCTGTGGGGAATCTGTTTCTGTTTGTTCTGATTTCCTTATTTGGGGTAGGTTTGCCCCATGTGGTGCCAAATGACCTTCAGAAGCTCTGGGCAGGCGTAATCCAACTGGTTTAACACCCCGGAGCGCCTCCTCTCAGAGCAGCAGTAAGCCGTGTGGTTACGTGGCCTTTCCAAGGCTGAGTTATGAGCATGTGCGAAGAACTAGGCCATGTGTCCATCCTCAGTGCCTGCGGTTGGCGGAGCCTGTCCTGAATGGCGGCATGGTGGTTCCCAACAGAAAATTGGGACTGTCTTGATCCCGAAGTATTTGGAATAAATGTTGGACGGGAATGAAAACATAAAATTGACAGCAGTCCACTCTCTGTGCTTGCCACGTGCTTATTCGTAGTGAGTCAGTGAGTCAAGATTTAGGAAACGTCTTGAAAACGGTTCAGTACCACGCGGGTATGGGCAGTTCCACCTTCTGTGAGATTTCTCTGTGTTTCAGTTAGGACTTGAATTACATGGGTGTGTACTGGGCTAGACTGGAGCTGGTTTGCCCCACTTGTTAGTAACTGTCTCTTTACCAGAAAGACTACAGGGCAGATTAAGATGATTAACTCAAAGGAAGTGGGGAAATGGACTTGGCATGCCCATGAGACAGACTTTCTGTCCTCAGGAGCGTGGGGTGCAGTGGGACCCGGGTGAGGCTGGACCAAGGAGAGCAGCTGAGGCCCATTCGCTTCCCTTGGTTGATTCACTCAGTAGCCCATCACGGCGTCTGGGTGGTGGAGGCCACCCTGGCACGGGAGCAAGCGGAGATGGGGATGGTGGTGGAGGCTTTGTGGTCCTCCTGCCACTCTCTTTTTTCAGATGATGCCTTTGGACTTACTTTCTTCGTTCTGAGGCCATGGGGTGCCGTCCTCCCTTCCGGAGTCTGAACCCCACTCTCCTTGGCAGGTTTGACAGCAATGCCTCTGCCAGCTCCTCCAGTAATGAGGGCGACAGTGACCGGGATGAGAAGAAACGGAAACAGCTTAAAAAGGCCAAGATGGCCAAGGAGCGCAAGAGCCGCAAGAAGCCTATGGAGGTACGGCCTCTCCTCTGAAGGGGAGGGTGCTGGGTGGCCATTCTCTGTCTTCGGTCCACCTCCAGGGGGCCTTCTCGACTGGTCCTCCTGGGGCTGATTTTTGTAGTCAGTGAGTACAGCCTTGACAAGTCATCCTTTTGGAAGCGTTTCTCTGTGGGCCTTCATGTAGTCAGCTTCGGGGAGATCTGAATCGGGAGACCAAAGACAAGGGCCCCTAATGAGCTGGGCACGGGGGTGCGGAGGGGGGGAGGATCTGCCTCAGGGAGCTCTCAGTCCAGCTTGATGCTGTTTAGTCCTTTCTCCAGTTTTTGCCCAGGTAGGTGACAAATAGTTTTGTGGGGAGAATGCCGGGGTCTGTGGGGTGTAGGCTGCTGCAGGCGTTTGGGTTGTCATGCAGGTGAAGAAGGGCAGAGACCCCAATGCCCCGAAGAGGCCCATGTCTGCCTACATGCTGTGGCTCAATGCCAGCCGAGAGAAGATCAAGTCAGACCATCCCGGCATCAGTATCACGGATCTTTCCAAGAAGGCAGGCGAGATCTGGAAGGGAATGTCCAAAGAGAAGAAAGAGGTGAGCAGCAGCAGAGATGAGGGTGGCGAATCTTGTAACCAATAGAGGGGCGGGCGCCCATTGTGGAACTTTTCTGTGTAGATTTTGCCTGCACCGGGGGGAGACCTCATTCTCTGTTCTCTCTGTGGTGTGTGTGTGTGTGTGGCAGGAGTGGGACCGCAAGGCTGAGGATGCTCGGCGGGAGTACGAGAAAGCCATGAAAGAGTATGAAGGGGGCAGGGGTGAGTCTTCTAAGAGGTGAGTGTTGGGAACAGAATGGCCCAGTAATCGCCTTTTTAGCAGACAGTTTTGCGGGTCCACGTTGAGGACTGGGGTGTCGAAGATGACAGAGAACCTCTGACTGCAGCAGGACAGTGCTTCTCAAGTCAGGGCAGGCAGTTGCCTGTGTGTGGGGAGAGTGCCAGGGGATTCCTGGTCACTGAATAAATATGGACCATTTTCCCAGAGAGTCAGTTTTATTTGAAGGTATAAGATAATTAAAAATATATATTATTACAGATCGTAATTCATATGAATTTTTAAAGAAAAAGCAAGAGATGTCAAGTATGACATTTGCATATGACCAGGACATGGCCTCCCAGTCTTCTGGTTACTCACTCACAATGCTCTTCCTTGGGGCATTTGGGGCTGACATGGCGGGCTGTTGACTCTAGTGTGATGGGCACTGTGGCTGGGACCTAGAGAGGCCTTGTGAAAGCTGGGGAGGTTTGGCCTTGGCGATGGGGTAACCTGAAGGCCTAGCGCCTTTGCCTTCTTGCTGACGTAGGGACAAGTCGAAGAAGAAGAAGAAAGTAAAGGTAAAGATGGAAAAGAAGTCGACGCCCTCTCGGGGCTCGTCATCCAAGTCAGTGTCGAGGCAGCTCAGTGAGAGCTTCAAGAGCAAAGAGTTTGTGTCCAGCGATGAGAGCTCTTCAGGAGAGAACAAGAGCAAAAAGAAGAGAAGGCGGAGCGAGGTGCGGCAGCAGTTTGGGGGCTGTGGGGCCTGCTCGGGTGCGGGGCATCCAACTTGGGGGATGGCAGACGTTTCTGCACCGGGGTTTGTGGCCGGCCCATGAGAGTAGTGGGGTGGAGTGGATTGGTGGACTTCTGGGGCTCTGAAGGCTAGTGCTGGAATTTAGGGACTGAGGTAGGGACCTGGGGCCCTCACCACTGGACAGTGGCTGTGAAGGCAACCAGGAATCGACCATTTCCCTTAAGAGACATTTGGTTTTCAGGACTCTGAAGAAGAGGAACTGGCCAGTACTCCCCCCAGCTCCGAAGACTCAGCATCGGGGTCTGATGAGTAGGCAGGAGGAAAATCTCTCTCCTGGACTTCTCCGGTCACACCCCCCGTCCCTCCCCCCCATGTTTTTGTACCACTTTCTCATACAAAATGTAGCGTTTGGATTCTGTGCCATCTGAACAAGCCGTCCCGGGGTGTGCACTTCGCTGGGACAGCAGGGGAGGCGTCTTCCTCGACTGCTCCTTCACAGGGATGATGGCTCTTTATAGTTTGGGGAGAGATTGGGTGGGAGGCAGGGCAGCCAGGGATTCAGATCCTCATCCTCCTTTCCTGACCTTGGGGATACAGCTGCTTCTTGTCCTGTTCAAGTTGCTGCGGCAGGGCTTGTGTGAGGTCAGGCCTGTAGCTCCTAACTGGGGCATATTTCTACTTTTATTTTGTATTTCTGGTCTGTGAAAAATGAACATTTAATAAAGGGAACTGACTTTGGAAACCATGTCCATATGCCTTCTCTCTATCCCTGTTGTGTGGCTCTCACTGTCTCGGTGGTGTTGACCGCACCGGGGACCGGGCAGGGCGCTGCTGGGCAGCCGGGAAGCGAGTCTTCAGGTACATCCTGTTCTGTTCCCGGCTGGACAAGCATTGGTTTTCACCCTCGTCTGCCGGGATGGGCCACCTGAGAGTCTAGAAATGAGAGCTGATCTGATTAGGCAGTCTCTCTCACAGTTCGCTCCATTAGCCAAGCTGAGGGGAGGCAGCTGCTGGCTCCATCCCCAATCACCTACGAATCAAGGGTCCTCCAAGGTTTTAGATAATGGAATCAGGATTGACTGGCCTCTGCAGCCAGAATGGAAACCTGAGCCCCGGTGCGGTGGGAGTGGGGGCACAGTCTGATGGGGGTGTAGGAAAGACGTGGAGTACGCTGAGGCTTTCGTTTTTCAGGAAGCAAAGGGGTGCACCAGGTTAGAAGAATTTGTATCTGGGGAGCGGGCATAACAGAAGATAGGTGAGGAGGATGACTGAAACAGAGCTTCCAGTCTCCCTCCTAGTGGCTGTAAATCTGAATATAATACACGTGTGGTGGCCACGTTGCATAGGCTCTCAGGTGTTTGCCCCAGGAAGTCTTTCCAGGCGGCCAGTGGTTACCTTCTTTCTCGCCCTGACTCTATGGTGCTTCAATCAGTTCAGGCCGCTAGGCCTGGGGATTGGGCGGCGCGCCTTAAGTCTCCTCTCTAGCCGGTCGTCTCGGTGGCCATTTTGCCGGGTCGCTATTAACGGCTGAATTGCGTCAGTTTCACCCGCGTCTGGTCCTGGGGCGGGCCCCTTATTTGCGAAGCTCATGAATAATTGAGTACCTGGGCTGCGTTGATTTGCATACAGCCCGGTGAGTTAAGCACCGGCTTCCCGCTCCGGGTTTTCACTGACTCATGGATATTCATGAGGCACTCTGGGGGTGTGGGCCTGGGCGGGGCCGGGGGCGGGGCCCCGCCGGGGCTCGCAGTGGCTAGGTCCACGGTGACGGCGGCTGCAGCGGTGGCGGCGGTGGCGG
>PVIA01012201.1:0-39304 GCA_004024845.1 Tonatia bakeri
TGGCTGAGTGGGGACTCCCGTGATCCTGCAGAGGAAAGAGGACCACGTGGCTGGACTGGTGGAGAGGACCACGCACCTTTGCCAGAGTGGGTTCCCCCACAGCAGTAGTAGGGGGAACCGTCACCCGGTTTTAGCAGAGATTCCGGCGACACAGCTGATGGTGCTGAGAACCGAGAGAGGCCTACCAGCCAAGCACAGACTACTGGGAAGATCCAGACACTGCCTGAGACTGGACTTCTATTTTCCTTTCCTGAGATACGGTACCCCAGACTGGGCAAGGGGGAAGGAAGGACTGAGTGTGTTTGTGGGTGTTTTAAGGGACTTTGGGATTTTGGTAAAAATATTAGGTCACTGCCTTACGTTTTGTATAGCACAAAATAAACATTTTCCTTTCCTTTTCACCAATCTCTGGCATTGAGAGATATCTTTCCTATATGGCGGCGGACAAGACGGACCCGAATTTCTTTCAGTAAGAGCATCACCCTCCCGGGGCTCCCGGGCCCCCTTTGCTTGTTTGGGTCCTGCTCTGTAACAGCACCTCGCTGTCTCACTTTCCTCACCCTTTCAATGGGGATTGAAATAATATCTTACTTGTTAGAAATGTAAGAATTAAATGAGGTAATGAAAATAAAGAACACCTAGCCCTGGCTGGCGTAGCTCAGTGGATTGAGCGCGGGCTGCGAATCAGGTATCGCAGGTTCGATTCCCAGTCAGGGCACATGCCTAGGTTGCAGGCCATGTCCCCCAGCAACTGCACATTGATGTTTCTCTCTCTCCCTCTCTCTCTCTCTCCCCCTTCCCTCTCTAAAAATAAATAAATGAAATTTAAAAAAAAAGAAAATAAAGAACACCTTGCACTTATTATAGAGCTTGGCATGGTGCAAACCATTAAAGTTACATATCTAGCATACAGATGTTTGGTTATGCATATATAAAACACAGCACGCACGCACACACGCATGCACACACAAGTCTGAGAGAAAACATTCCACAATGTTGACAGTGATCACTTATGGTTGGTGGCAAGAGATTCCAATGTTTTATTTAGAGGTTTATATATTTCTATGTTATTTCAATTTTTACAGTAATCATGTATTACTTTTATAATTTAAAACTATTCTTAATTAAAAACATGCATCTCCCTGGGAAACTGGTTGAGCACATCCTTGTGCTCCCACAGAGCTGTGCTCTAATACCGAAACACGAATTTGCTATCTCTCTCTCTCTCTCTCTCTCACACACACACACACACACACACACACACACACACACACACGACACACACACACAGGCACACACCCCAGAATGTTCCCTAAAGCCATTCTCACTCTTGTCAGCCTTAAACCCCAGCCCTGGCCCCTCGGCCTCCTCAGCTGCACCCCCAGATGAAACTCAATCCTCTGTGGCTTGTCTTTTGTGGAGTTGGAGGCAGCAGTGACTCCAGCAAATCCCCCCCACCCCCACTGCTGCCAGCTCTTCCTCCTCCTCCTGGAGGAGCTGGGTTCTGAAAGGCTCTTTTGTTGCTAGGCAGACTGCTTTTGGGGGTTGTTTGAAAAACACTCTCCGCAGACATTTCCATCTGTTCCCAGGGGTCAAGAAAGCAAAGGGCACTAGCCAAGGTGCCCCTGAGTTGTACAACCCCTAAATCTCCACCCGACAATTCAATCAATCAATTAATTCAAATACAGAGATTATTGAGCAAGGGGAGGCCGGATGCCAAGGTGAGGAAGGCATGTGGTAATGCACTGCACAGTCTTGGCCTTCCACAAAGACCTGTTTCAGTGAGTTGAAATGATTTTGTTTCACAAGATAGTGCAGGGATTTAAAGTACAGACTTTGCATTGGACTTGATTTGAGTCTGAACTGCTAGTTACTGCCTATGTGACCCTCAACACCAGGTTTTAGTTCTTTGAGTCTCAGTGTCTTCATCTGTCAAACAGGGATAAGCTTGCCTCAGTGTTTTAATGTTAGGTTGAGTGACTTATATATGTAAATCTCCCAGCACTTAGAGAAGCGCTCAATACATGGGTGCTGTTGATGCCACTATTATTATTGGAAATGCTGGCACAGATTCTGCCCTTCAAGCGTTTATGGTCTAGGTGGGAGCTAGGCAGAGCCACTTGAAAGTTCAGTGAGGACTTGGCTACAATATGAAAGGCATTTGGAGGCTAAAGGTCAAACAAATAGTAAACAGCTCATTAGTTGCTTTATAGGTGAGATTAGAAGAGGAAGGTTATCCAGCCAACCTGGTTCCTTACTCACCCACTGAACACTCCCTACCCCTGGACAGAGCTATGAGCCAGCTCAGGCCCCACCCTTTAGCTCCCACTTCATGCTTCCCAGCACGACAGCCAGGGCCCCACCTTGTTCCCAGACCCCTGTGCAGGTGTTGCTGTAGTCACCTGCCTGCTATATCCTGCTCTTACCATCCTCCCTCCCCTACAGCAGACTGGGGTCTACTGTAGGAGGCCCTGCCCTGGACTCCCAAGAGTCCTGGGCCCAGACTCCCCCTTGCAGTATCCATCCATCTACTTGGCAGAGGGGGGTTGGTCTGTGGTTTCAGAAACACCGCAAACCCCTTCACCTGCTGGGACTCCAATCTCCTACCGGACACCATGCCATGCCCTTTCCATCAAGTGGTGCCTCTCTGTCCCCCAGATGCCTGCCTACCTCGTCTACGCCAGAGTCCATCCCCTCTCACTAGCTACCCTTTGTTCCAAGAGAGGGCGGAGAGGATCGAGGCTGGAGAAGCCAAGAAGCGAGGCTCAGAGGAAGGAGCCTTCTGTGAACTGGGCTGATTGCTGGAGGAAAGGCATACCAGTGGCACTTCACTTGTAAGACAGTCGCTGGGCAAATGTCGAGAAATACTGATGTCTGATAATAGCAGGAGGGGGAAGATTAGAAACAGACTGTAATGAGCCTTGGATGTCAAGCTTGATCCCTCTCTCCTAAAAGGCTGCTTGGAAGATTAGACAGAGGAGCAGGAAGTGGGCAGGCACACACAGTTCAACAAGACAGAGTCTGGGGGCGCACCGCTTTCCAGCCAAACCAGAGAGCTCGGCATTCTCCAACCGTGTTACCACTCAAACCCCAGGGCTGGTGGAAAGAATCACCAGGCCTGGTTCACTCATGCCACACCACATTAGTCGAGGTTTCCCCAAAGAGCACCAAGGTGTCCCAACCTTACTGCCTTTGGACTTGCAGTCTCCTCTCCCAGGAATGTCTTTTCTCTGCTCTTCTTCCTTCAAGGTCTAACTTGAGATATTCCTCCTCTAGGGAAGCCTGTCTGCCTCTCCCAAAGAGGGTCCATTGTCCTCTCCTCCACATTCTCACAGAACTCTGAGTGCCCCTCTGTTACAACATTTATCACACTGCCTGTCTTTACTATTTCCCAAGTATTATTAATCTCTCTTTGTTGCTACATTGCCAGCTCCTTAAGAGCAAGAGTCTTATATTATTCATTCTATAACAGCACCTGGGATGCTCAATAAATGCTTGCCTGTAGTATTATTAGTACCACCTTTTATGGAATGCCTGCTACCTGACAGTGATGGCACTAAGTACGTGGGATAGAAAATCTTTTTAGTCTTCATACAACTCTGCAAGTCTCATTTTACGGAGAAGGAGCCTTTCCTCTGGAGACCCTCAGCTGAATGTCAGGTGAAAGCATGAAACACCTTCAGCAGGTCATCTTTCCCTCTTTCCAAACCCAAGCACATACTTCTGGCCCTGGGAATCATTATGCCATGTCCAGAGGTAGCCTGAAGTAGATGTTTGTTTCCAGTTATTGAAATCTACTCAATTTGAGTCAGTCCGATCGATAAGCTGTTCTTGAATAAACATCGGGGGCATCTGTTATTCTACAGAGGAGCAGCTTGTCATTTGGACAGCCCCAGAGCAAGGTTAATTAGACCTTTCTACAGCCAGTGGGTAGTATATTCTCCCTGTATCTTACTATTTCTTCTGCAAAAAGAGCTTTAATGGCAATCATCCTAAAAGGCAATGTGCCTCCAAGATAAAAAGTGGAAGAGAGGGGGCCCAGCTGGTGAATTAACTGCGGAAGGGGCCGGGCAGGATTTAATCATCATGCCCAGCAGTGGGAAGTCATTCAGGGGAGAACCACACCAGCACACACACAAACTCTGTGCTAAGTGCCTCACGTTCATTATCTCTCCACTCATCACCTCCTTTCACCTCGTCAAAGAAGAGCCATCTTCACCAACCTCCTGATCATAAATCCAGTGCCTATGTCAGCCCTGGTCCTTCTCCTCCTCTTTCTTCCTTGCCTGAACTTGCCACCCGCAAGCCCCCAGCCCTGACCCTCTTGGCTTCTATGAATCTAGTCTCTGCTGCTTCTTTCTCTTTGTTGTTCCTTTTGACAGCATGAGCTCCATTCCACCTCACTCTCCTCCTCCCGTCTCTTTCTCGTCTGCCAACCTCTTCAATCAGGGCCCTGTGTTCAGCCTTTGTCTCATTTCACTGGATGACTGCTCCCTGGGGATCTCATCTAAGCCTGTGTGGGATGTGGCTTATACCAATCAGTGATGCCCTTAGAACCTCTGCACGTCTTTGCCGTAACTGTAATGGTGATTAAGGCAACAAACCAGGTCCACAGCAAGTCCCCCTCATTTAGCAAACAACCCCCTGTGCCAGAGGTCTAGGGAAGCAATAGATTTGGGACTCTTGTCCCAATGCCTTTCAGTGTCCATCCCAAATTAAAAGAGGGGAGGGAAGAGGAAGAGAATACAAGAAAATAATCATAAAAAGCAAGAATCAGCCCTGGCTGATGTGGCTTAATGGATTGAGGGCTTGCCTGTGAAACAAAGGGTCACTGGTTTGATTCCCAGTCAAGGCACATTTCTGGGCTGCTGGCTGAGTCTCCAGTGGGGGGCCTGCAAGAGGCAACTGCACATTGATGTCTCTCTCCCTCTCTTTCTCCCTCCTTTCCCCTGTCTCTAAAATAAATAATTAAATAAAATATTATTTTTTTAAAAAGCAAGGATCAGCTGTGTACTTATCAAATGTGCACTCTTCTCTATGTGTATCACACTTCACAAACACAGGCTTTGAAAGACCCACATAAGACAAAAAGCAAACAGCTGAGAAATCCACGCTTCCGTTAAAGCAGGAGAGAGATGTAGAAATATTAGTTCACTTTCCTGTTCCTAATAAGGCCCATGGGAAGAGTGAGCATGGAAAACCTTATGGATTATGAGCGGGTAATTAGAGCGTCCATGTGTAATGTCACACAATTACAGGTCTTCAAAAAGACTTTGACAGGGACTTGTAGACCTAGAGGGAAGGACATGAAAGATTAACTAACCTGCCTTTTCATTTTATGGATGAAGAAACTGAGGCTCAGAAAGGGAAAGAGTCTTGCCTTAGTCCACGGATCACCTGCGACACATGCCTCCCCTACTTTCTGAGCCACTGAAATACCCATCAAAAGTGTAACAGACAGGTTCTAGAAAAGCTCAGACCTACCTGCCAATATGTCCTGGGCCAAAAGAAAGCTCACAGCCACGTGACATGGCCAGATACAGCAAAGCACATCCCGTGGCTTTAGTGCCATGTCTTTTTTCCCTTTGATGTATGATCACTTAATTCCCTCCCTGATTGCTTTTCAAAAGCAATCTAAATTAATGCAAACTCACAAAGGGCAAGGCTCTCTATGAATAATTAGTGCATGATAATACATGCAAATAAGGAACGGTGCAAAGTTGGACTATGCACTAGTGCTCCCGCCTCCCTGACCCACCTACTCTCTTCTCATGGGGAAGTCTCTTTACATCATTAAAAAAAAAAAGTCTTGAGGAAACTTGAGAATGAGTGGTATTTCTAAATAGGCAGTTGGGTTCACTGCAGGACAGCAAAAGGAAAAACAGAAGCTAAAAGAATCAAACCAGACTGCTACGGGTCTTCTCCTTTTTCGTAGCTTCAGCCAGAGACAAAACACTTGTCAAAATTTCTGCCATTTAGATAGGAAATATCATCACAGTTAAAGATGCACCATCACTTCATCCCATTCATGGAGGATTTCCTCCCACAAACCTTTAATTTCAGCCAACCTTATCTCTGTTCTGTCTTTGTGTAAAGCTAAATTATTCCCGACGCTAATCTTTAATTCCTGCTTTGCCCTTCCTGGAATGCCCTCCCTACTTCCCACCCCTTGACATAGTCACATCTTAACATTTTCCAGAGCCCTTCTCAAAGCCTTCTCTGACAGCTCCACTCCTTTTGGAAGTCTCCTGTGCCCATCCATATTTGCATCCCTTCCCTACTTTCTGGGCACACCACTAGACTACGTTTCCCAGCCTTCCTTGCAATCAGGTGTGGTTGTGGGCCTGAGTTCTGGTCAATATCAGATGAGCTCAGTAGTGCACACCCATTCCAGGCCTAGCCCATAAAGCATCCTCAGGCATGGTGCTCACTCTCTCCTTCCCTATGGCTTAAGAGAAAGGACTCACAGGCCTCAAGGCAGGACAGTCACAATATGGAAAAAGCCTAAACGACTGTGTGGAGCAGACTTCCCTACCAATTTAAAATAAGTTTGAAATAAATTTTAATTGTGCTAAGCCACTGAGATTTTGAGATTTATTTGTTACCGCAGTTATAATTAACACAGAATGGCACATCGATTTTAAATCACGTGTGAACTGTGACCGATGGCAGTGGCCACTTAGAATTCCACGTTGAGAGGTACTGTTACGCAGCACTTGAGGGAACTAGGAAAGACTGCGGGGACTGGTTAGTCATATCTGCCAGGGCATAGTGATACTGTTTTCCTATCTTTTATCTATAACGTGTGTTTTAGTACTTAGTTTAGTGACTGATTGTACACAACCTTATACTGTTCCTTCACTGCTCTGTGTAACGCAGTCCCACCCCATAGAGAGAACTCGGGGGCAGAGGCAAGCCCTGTCCACATCCACTTGAGAGAGAACGTATGAATGCAATTACTTATTCAGTGCACTTAACACCAGATGTAAAGTGGGAAATAAAGTGTATTCAGACCTTCAGTAGGACTGTCTCAGATATTATGACACAAAGACCCCTGAAGTTTAGGAAATGATGCAGCCAGTAAGGTAAGCTCCTGCTTATCCTCAGCTAAATGGTTTACAAGTCATATTTGAAAGTCACTTTTTAATCTCTTGTCATACTTAATGGGTAGAGTTATGCAGGAGCCAATCAGCTATCTGTAGAGCCTGAAAATTGAGCTCCACACACCTCTTTATTTAATATTATAAATTATCAGAGCTGGAATTTCATCTAGCCCAGGGACAAAAAAATGGATTTCAAATTAGGTGCCATCTAATCAATTTATAATGGCTGCCCTGGATTGCTGGATTCAGAAGATTCTGAGATCATCATACCTGAGACGGGGAGAAATTAAGTGAGAAAATCTATAGCCCTCCTATATCTGTCACTCCTGATCTAACCCACCCCCGTCATTTTACTGTGACCAGAGTAAGTTCTAGGAGGAAGTGCCAACTTACTCCATGGTTTTGGCTGAGTCACAGGTAGAAACCAGGCCTCAAACACAGGTCTCCCTGCATTTCTTATTTTCCTATTATCCTAGGCTTTAATATAGGAGACAGACCTGAGAGTACAATTTGGAGATACAAGTAATCATAATATTCATTACCAGTTATTAGTGTTTACTATGTGCCAAGCACTGTTTTCAGTGCCTTTCCTATACAATCCCATTTCACCCTGCACAGTGAGAAAGGTGCTATAATCATCCCCACTTTACAGGTGAAATTGAGACACAAGAGAGGTTACCTGCTTACAATCTCAGGAGCAGTAAGTAGCAAAGAAGGGATTTAAACATGGAGAGAAGAAAAAACTCAGAAAATTAAAAAAAAAATTAAAAACCTGGATTTAGAAACATCCTCACATTATCAGTAGATTTTGGTCATTTCGCCAACACATACTAAATTTACTCACGTTGGAAAAGTACCCAATGGGGCCCTGATTTTTTCAAATCACCAAAAAGCTGTAGAATAGGGAGTGAGAAGTCCTGGTCACAGTGGCAGTGAACGGCATGAGTGATTTAGAGACGGAAGATGAGAACAGGTGAGTCAGAAGGACTCAGGGAGGACGCTGAGCTCCTGGCATGGACATACAGGTCTCACCATGATCTCAAGACTGGCAGGTTGGCCCCTAAAGGTCCCATTTTTCTCAAAAGCCTCCCCAAAACTAAAAATGTAGTATAATGGAATAGCACAGACTGGCTCTGATCCCCAGGGCTTGCTGTTTCAGACCAGAAAGATGTGCCAATTGATGTATTTATAGGCTTAAAGCTGGCATGCAGTTAAGCTACCTGGGGTTGTTCGACATCTGTTTCAGTGCACATTTCTCCCAATTTTTTGTTTCACTAGGTTTTAATCAGCCAGCTATTTTGAGCCTGAATTGCAATTTCACACATATCTAGAGCCAAATGACAAAAAAATAAAAACAAAGAAGTCCCATGGCCAAAACAGAACTCGGGGCCAGCAACTTGCCAAGGGAAGGCCCCTGGGAGCAACCCCTGCCTGGGATCAAAGACATACAAATGGTGTGTCACATCTGAGGGCTGGGGACTGGGGGTTGGGGGCGGGGGAGCGGGGGAGACCCGCAGCCTTGAGCTCAGGCCAGTCCAGGCCACACACTGACAAACACCTTCGCTTTGTCCCATGACCTTGGCCTGGAAATCTCTTCCTTCCCTGAGCAAAACCCTAAGTTCCTTTAAGTCCTATCCTAAATGTCAACTTCTTTGGAAAGTTTTCCCTTACTCCATCCCCATTCCATCTCTACTTCCTGCATTAAAAAGTAAAAAATGAAAAGTTACTCTTCCTCCCCCGCACCACCAGCACCTCTGTTCATGGTGCTTGCTCACGCCACAGCGAGTTGCCTAGTCTATCTCCCAGCCACGCCAAGCACCTCAGTCCGGGAGCTGTTTTCCTCAGCTCTATGTCCTCAGCTCCCAGCCCATTACACACGTTTCTGGAATGAGGGAAAAGGAGGATGGGAGAGAACACCTTCATTCACAACCTCAGGGAGATTTAGGAGGCAGCACTGGGCAGCAACCTGGAGGCAGGGGCAGGCCCAGGCCCTATGGCTGCAGAGATTTTCATGTGGAAAGCACTGGAGAGAAAAGATTGAAAAGCAACATGGTGCCCCAGTTTTTTTACATTTACAATCGGAAAAACATAAAATAAACATTTTTTAAAAATGGACTACTTGTTCCCCACTCTAAAGGAGGTGACTGTGTCTCCTACTGTGTGGGAAGTAGACCCTGAATGACCTGTAAATAACGGGGGCTCTTCAGAGCGCTTTGAGCACAGAGAAGAGAGACGCTCCACCCGCCTGGGGGCTTTAGGTAAGGCTTCTCACAGGAGGGGCCCCTTGCCCAGAGACTGGATGACGAGTGAGAGGTCTGCAGGCAGACTGGGGTAGGGAAAGTGGAAGAGAATTCCAGGCAAGAAAAAAATAGTGCATGCAAATGCACAGAGACACAAGAGTACAAGTGAAATGATATGGCCGGGCTATGGGATGCATGGGAGATAGTGCTGGATGTGAGGTTGGAGGGGGTGCGAGGAAGGGTTAACTCAGCATGCCTGGAGTGCTCAAACCCTGCACTTTCCAAAGAAAGGACTGGTCCTTGACCAGCTCCTTGGAGATAACCTCTGAGGTCTTGGAATATCGTGCCTGACAGTGTCTTTGTATACATGGGGCTCTGGGCCACCCCAGAGTTTATGTTAACAATGTGATTTATGGTGAAGGCCTGTGTTTGTTTGCCTGGGGGGCTTTGGGGAAACTAAAGACTAAGAAGCTAAGGAAGGTCACACAGGTGATCCATGCTGCGTGACTGACACCCAATAAAAATCCCAGACAGCCAAGACTCAGGTGAGCTGTCCTGCCTGGCAGTACTTCAGTGCGTTGTCACACATCATTGCCGGGAAAGTTAAGCGCCGTCCCTATGACCCTGCTGGGAGAGGACAACTTGACGCTTCTGCCTGGTGTCCCTGGACCACGCCTTTTCCTCTGCTGATTTTAATCTATATCCTTTTGCTACAACAAACCGTAAGTATAACAGCTCTTTTGAGTTCTATTAAGTCCTCCTAGTAAGTCATCAAATCCAAGGATGGTCTTGGGGACCTCCCCATCGCAGAGAGTCGAGCAGGAACAGAGCAAGAGCTTTGCCTGGAGCTAATGGGTTTGAACTTCTCCCTGGAGGCAGATGTTATGAAACTGAAGGGTTCTAACATGGGGCTGTAGTGACAAGGTCAAACGTACATTTCTGGGAGATATTTCGGATTGCAAGTGGGAATGGATGGGAGGAGGAGGCAGGGCTAGAAGCAGGAAAATCCAGGAGAAGACTGCTCAGGCAATCCAGGTAAGAGCTGGCAAACCCTTGGTAGTAGGCAGAGGCCATGGAGAAGAACTGGAATCAAGAGATATGCAGGAAGAAGGTGAAACAAGGCTTGGTAGCCGACTAGACTACTGTGAGGGAGGACAGTCAAGGATGATGCCCAGATTTCTGGTCTGGGCAACTGGACAAATGATGTTATCAGTGACTAAAATGGGAAATCCTTGGGGGAAAAGTTTGGGGATGTCCTAACTCCCAAGCTTAGCCCAACTTCTTTCACTTTCTTATTTCCATAATCCAGGAGTAAGCAGTTTGCTTCGTCCATTGTTTTTTCTCTCCTTGAAACCATCCCTTCAGCCCTCTGCTTTCAGTGGTCGCTTACACATCACTCCTCCTTAAAAACCACAGAAAGATGTTCTTGGCAGGTCTCCCTGACCTCGATTTCCCTGCTGCCAGAATCATAAGACATTAGCACCTTCTGTGAAATGGGGAGCCAAGCAGCCAACACAACCAGGTTGGGTGGCAGAGGCCTAAAGAAACAATGAACGTGTGAGATTTCAAACACTAGCATGGGGTCCTGGGTCAGACACTCAGGAGGTGAGACTCAGGTCCCTGTCACACTGGAGTGGGGGGTGCAGAGTTGAAGGAAACACTGAGAAATAAAGGCTCTTTGACCTGCGCAGAAAGCTTCCCCTTGGCCTGGTGCTAAGCTGTACTTTATGGGTTTCCAGGTGGCAAGAAGTCAGTGTGAACTGTGATCCTTCCTCGCTTGGCCCCAGGACCACACATCACAAAAGACTAGCTGGGGCTTCTGGATGAAGGCAATCTGACCCTTTGGTAAGTCTAAGGGCAAAGGCAACATCTCCTGGCTATGTTCTGCAACAGCTCCATACAGCAGCTCGGGGCCTGCAGTGCCCCTTCCAAGACATCCCTGGGAAATATTCATTACAGGTCTTCTTTGCTCCTTACACCCCATCAGTGTGTGTCCCAGACAAATGTCTAAGTGCATAGCTGGATTCCATCCCCCTGGCCTTTCTCCTTCATTTGCTGATTCAACAGTCACAAAGGCCTGATCTGCAAAGGGGCTTACAGCCCACTGTACCCAGAAGAGGGCCCAGAATGAGAAAGAGAGAGTAGGTAGAGGAGGAATGGAAGCAACCAGTCTCTAGGTCCCAAATGGGGATCCTCTGACAAATTCTTTCCCAATAAGGGGAAATGGTGAATGGCTGAAAGCACCGGCTTTGAAATAAGCAGACTAGGGTTGGAATCCCAAAATGAACATTTATTAGTTGTGTGACTGGGCAAGTTCGTTAATACTTCAGAGCCTCAGTTTTCTTATCTGTAAAATAGAAAGAACAAGCTATAATGAGAACGGTTTGCATGACATCGATGTAACATGGCAGACAAGGAGAGTAGACTAGAATGTGCATGCGTGAACAAGGACAAATTCACTGTACTAGTCAGTGGGGCAGTCAACACAATTGATGAGCACATGTACTGTGTAGCTGGGAAATTACAAATGACTGAGTGAGTAAAGCAATGAATCTATATCAAATTTTGCATTAAGCTTGAACATTCCTCCATAGAAATTATTCGGATGATTCAGACAACCACAGCTATGGGCAACTGGTGACTGGCATCGTCATCACAACAACATACCCACTCATGCGTCATGTCTTATGCAGAGTTCTTTAGTGAAACATCCAACTACCCAGGTGACTCAGCCCAAATTTTTTGCCCTGTGACTTCTGGCTTTTCTCCAAACTACAATCACCTTTGAAAGGGAATAGATCTAAGAGCATTGATGAGATTCAGAAAAATACAATGAGGCGGCTGGTGGCAACTCCAACAAAGGATTTTCCAGGGTGTTCTGAACAGTGGAAGAGATGCTGGGAGAACTGTGTGAGGTCCCAAGGTGCCTACTTTGAAGGGGACTGAGGCATCATTGTCCTGTGTACAACATTTCTTGTATCTTCTTTAAGAAATGTCTCTATTCTTCATATTGCATGCCTAGATACCTTCTGTACAGACCTCATCATATACTGGATGGACTAAGGCCTAAAATGCCTTGTACATAGTAAGCACTCAGTAAATGTTACCTAAGCTTGAAGATCAGAAAGGAAACCTTTGAGTGTTAAGACCTGTGAGACATACGGTGTGATGAGGTTCCTGTAACACTCTCAACTCAGGCCCAAGCGGCTAAGAGGATCATGTAGTCTGAGGCCATGCAGAGCTGGCTGCCTCCTGAGAGATCATCTGATTCCCTCTTTCGTGGGTGAGGAAACAGACACACCGAACAGCTCTCCCGAGGTCACAGAGAGAGGTAATGGCAAAACCAAGACCAGAACCCAGGGCTTCAGACTTCTATTTCCTTGTTCTTTCCTTTGCATGGAAACTTACACAAACAAAAGAGAGGATGCCACAAGTCAGAACATAGATAAAACATCAGATGACTTGCTGTACTATAGAGGAAATTGTTGGTGCCCCGTCCAGATCCCCTTTCCCTAACCCTCTGCTGCTGTGAGGGTCGGCTGCCAGTGGTTTGCAGCTACTGCCTCCTCTGGACAATGCCACCCCTCCTGCCCAGCGGATGCAAGCCACCTCCCCCAGTAAATTATAAGGAGCGCTGTGCTGGCAAATGTTTAACAACCAGCTTTCTGGTGATGGGGAAGGGGGAGTCCTGCTTCAAGTGTCTGCCACTTTCCATGTTGTAAGCACTCCCACCATGGCTAGTTTCAAGCCACCAACACGACATGGCTGAATGTGAAGTCATGAGAATGCTCACAGTAGCTCTTCATCACAGGGGATTTCTACCCGAAAACTGTAACAGACAAAAAATAACAAGAGCCTTGATAAAAGAAAACTTTAGTAAAAATTATTAGGAAGTAGTGAGTTTTGAATATTTATTACCACTGTTTTTAATATTATTTTGTATAAGTTTGTATAGTTCAATTTTAATAGTGGCTCACAAAATTCCTAAAAATTTGACAACTGGCTCTTGCGAGGCTACAGGGGCCAGGACCAGCACATCACTGATTCACACTCTTCCCCATTCCCAACAGCCTGAGGCCAGCGACTGACGCGGGAACACACAGGCTGCCCCCATCTCATCCAGGGAGCAACTCTGCATTGTGATGGAACCCAGGGCTGCCAGTAGGTGAGGCGGAGGCTATAATTCGACAGGGGGCTACTTTCCCCTTCGAGTCCTCTGTTCTCCATCTGGATCCCCTCACTCCCTACAGGCTTTTCCTGAAGGGCACTCCTTTAATAAATCTCACGCACCCAAGGCCCAGTCTCAGGCTCTCCTTCTAAGAAACCCAACCGAACATGTTTGTATGGAGTAAAAATTTAGGGAGAAAGTGGCTTTGGAGGAATCCCAGGAAGCTCTCTGGAGGAGGTGAAATCAAAAGGGTAGGGGGATTTAAGTTTTGAAAAGAAAGGCGGGAAGATATTGCAGATGGAGGGAATGGTTGAATCCAGGTCACACCAACCACCATGCAGATGACAGATCCATTTACCAAGCTGAGCAGGGGTCTCACAGGGACAAGGCATGGGCCCTGGGGCCACCCATGAGGGACAGCCAAAGTTGGAGGAGGGGCTGTTTCCATAGCTACAGTGTGATGGAGAAAGTTAAACTGTCAGTCTGGTCAAGATGTGTGGCTCTCTGTAAAGACATTATGGCATTCTGGTTTGCACTTAGAAATATTGTGTATACTCAAATCTTTGGAGCTAGAAAGTGTTCTCCACAAGATCATCCAGTGCCACTGATGGATAAAAGATTTGAGGTGGTACAAGGAAAATACTTATTTTAATCATATTTTCTTTGCTTTGGATTTTTACATTTTTAGAATTGTGGTAAAATATGCATTAACATAAAATTTACCATCTTGACAAGTCCTTGCTTTTGTTTTTAAAGTCACCTTCACTGCATAGCGACAACACTGACTTTTCCTTGCAGAAGTATGTGACGTTTCCTCTTAGAATACTCTGTACAGAATAGATCTATTTAAAGAAAAATATGCAGACAATAATTAAACGGGTAATACACAAATGGAAAGCTCACAAAGATAAAACACACCAAAACCCCCCTATATTTTACAAACTAGTCCACACTCTCAGTTGAACCAAAAAAGGGTAAGGGAACTGCCAAAGATCACATAACGAAATGCAGATACGGGACTAGAACCCAGATCTTCCAGTTCCTGCTCCCATGTTTTCCACTCTGCCTTGCTTCTCCTTTACAGAAGGAAGAAAAACACTGTGTTTTTGTTTTCCCCCCAAATGATAACAACAGAGAACCTTCCATGTTCTTTTTCATTCACGACAGGAAAAAGTCACCTTCCCTTTTAAATCAACCTAACTGATGGCTTTCGGAGCAGAGAAGGAATTCATACAGATAACTGGGCGTGGCAGCCTGGAGAAGGCACAAGTCCTCTTGAAATCTGTCACCTCTGATTTCATCATTCTGCTAACGTCCCATGTCAAAGCTAGAAAGGAAAGGAAAGTTGGCATTTTGATGCCAGTGTCCGCCTCCAACTGGTCCAGGGACGTGCCTGTCAGAGAGGTAGCGTGCGTGTTTTATAAACTAAAATCCATGAGCAGAGTGGGCTTAAAATGCATCTTGATAAGATTTGTGAATCAGGAGACTGCCTTTGCCATTTAATGGCTCCGAACTCCAGACTCCCTCTGAACCTCTCCAGGCCTCGTTGACCCCTCTAAAATAGGGACAATCATCCTTATTTATTTCAATATCATCTCAATAACCACTAAATGTCTTGCACAATAACTTAACAATTGACAAAATAGTTTTTCAGACCTAGTGTCTCATTTTAATCTGCACGATCGTGTGATGTGGGAAATATTACATAAGGGATGGGAGACCGTCTTTGAAAGAGGCCATGTAACTTGCTCATGGTTGCTTGCAACTGAGTCTCAAAGCCAGATCCTGTGATCCCAGACCACCCGCCTGAAAGTTCAGAAGTGTAGCACCAGTGTCTTCAGAATCTCAGATAGATAGATAGATAGATAGAGCTGCTATAGTTATATATATAACTATATATATACATATATATATATCCTATAGATATGTATAGATAGCTACAGAATAGTTGCTAGTTAGTAGTTTGTAAAAGAGCTGTCATAACCAAACAACATTGTGTTAGAAATGTTGTGGGATTTTCTGCTGTGGGATTTTCATGTGAATTGTAAATCTCCAAGAGGAAACAAAGCATTTCTAAAACTGATTTGTCAAATTACCCGATAATTTTTGAATGAGGGGTCCTGCATTTTCATTTTGTACCAGGCTCTGAAAATTATGCATCCCGTCCTGAACAACCAGTGTTTAACAGTAAGCTCCACAAAGGTAAAGACCATATATGTCTTTCCCTTTACAAGACAGGGGCAAACTGCATATGTATTGAAGAAACAGGTGCAAGGAAAGGACTGCAAAGAGGTGAGGCTGGCCCTTCCTCTTTCAACAAGGCTTAAGACCACCCTTGTATTTTGAAATCAAGATCAGTCACCAAGCAAGAATGAAAACTGACAGACAAACAAGCCAGAGGAATAGGCTAGCCCACAAAATTAATACCCAGCCTGTAGAAAGGCAAGCAAGCAAAAGACCGGAAGCAGGCAGACACACAGTCCTGGCCCCAGATAATGGTACATTTTCCACTGTTTCTCCAGGTGACAGCCAGTTTCAGAGACAAGTACTAACCTGAATGCGGTGCATTTTCCTTCCCATACCCATCCAGTATCTGCTCCCCCTTCCTCTCCTTTATAAGCCAGCTATCTCCCATCCCCAGCACCTCTCAGCTGCTAACAGCCTGAAAGGTTTAATCTCTAAGAAGGATGCTCCAGGGCTCTGTTATCAGAGGTACTTAATTCTGCATTCGCCACGGGCTTAATCATCTGCATCAGACCACACTCCTGTGACTCACGCGTGCGCGCGCACGCACACACACACACTAGCTCTCTGGAGCTGAAAGTTCTCACTTCATCAGCACTTCAGAAACATTAATAAAGTCCAAATGTGTAGTGCCAAAGGTGGGGGAGGGGAAGGGGTTCAGTTCTGTGTTTTGTTTTCAATAACACCAATGTTAACAACATTGACTGAAATTAAAAAAAAAAAAAGGCATGGCATTTCACCCAACCTTCAATTAAATGGTATTCATTTTGCCATGTTTCCTTCCTTATTCATTTTATATCATTGCCATGACAATAAATGATTTTAAATGTTGCTGCATTGCCTTCAGAGGCCTTGTTTCTAATACTCCATCAATGGTTGTGATGATCTGTTATGGACTAAATGTGTGTGTGTCTGCCGCAAATTCACATGTTAAAGCCTTAATCCCCAGAGTATTTGGGGGTGAGGCCTTTGGGAGATATTTAGATTTAGGTGAGGACAGGAGGGTGTAGAATTCCCATGGTAGTATTAGTGTCTCTGCTTCTCCCCGCTCCCTCCACCCCACCCCCACATAAAGACAAAGCAAGAAGGCAGCTGTCTGCAAACCAGGAAGAGAGCCCTCACCAAGAACTTGATAATGTCGACACTCATCTTGGACTTCCCAGACTCCAGAACTGTAAGAAATAAATGCATGGTTTTTCGGTCACCCAGTCTGGTATTTTTTTATAGAAGTCCAAGTCAACCAAGATGCCATCCAACGTTTAACTGCCACCCTATTTGACATTACATAGAATGTGCTTTTGTTTGTTATTATAAATAGTGGGGCAAAGATCATTTTTGAGAGGGATTTTGAGAGAGTAGAACTGCATTCAAACTTTGGCCATGTCTCTTACTAGTTAGGGGGACCCTAGAGGGGAAATAATAGGATTCTCTGACTCAAAGCATTGCGAATGGGAAAGTGCAACATACACTACGTGGCACTCTACAAACTTCGTTATGGCTGAATATGCTAAGACTCATCTAAAAGAACCACCGACATGTGGCCCCCGTCCACGGGAAATCTGCCATGAGACAGAGATCAATTTGAGCTGTTAAATAGAGGAACTACAACAGAAGAGTGGGAGACTAATATCATTCTAGACAGCAAAGTATAGGCGTTTAAGGAAAAAAATAAAGTTATCAAAAAGACCTTTAAAGTTACAAAATGGAATATAGGTTGTAGGTTGACTAGTAACCATAAAAATGGCATTTAAAGTAGGGGCTGACAGTGTGGCAGTTACAAGCGAGACATCATTTGTGTGCTGGACAAAAGGCCACAGCCAGGAAGACAGTAAACCATGTACTATGGGGATTAGGGCCATGAGCCATGAAGAGAAAATGTATTTGTCCTTTAGATGTCACCGATATATTTTAAGATAAATAAACTATATTATCAAAACTAAAATTGTCTACTTGAATATACTGTATGAAGACCACATGTACAGAAGGAGTAAAGGGGCTGACAAGGATTCTTTTGTTTAGTCAATAGAGATTCACTGGTGCCTGTGACATGCTGCATTCTAGGGTAAACAGAAAGGTGAAGGCGATGAGCTCCTGGCCCTCACGGAGCACAGACAAGCCCATTATAAACATGTGCTGTGCTGTCCTGTGAAAGTACCTGCAAAATGCTATGGAAGCAGAAGGAAGACACCGGTAATTCTACCCAGTAAGGAGGTGTTCAGAAAAGGCCTCACAGTTGACGCCACTTTTAATCTCAATCTTATTGGATGGGCAATTTCCCAGGCAAAGAAGAAAGAACATGAACATGTATGACATCCCTGGGATAGAAAGCAAAAGAAACTCCAGATCCCCAAAAAGACATGGTTTCAATCCACATTGTTCTTCATAGTCTAAAGTTCCTGTATAATATCACCTGGGATGCTTGTTTCAAATGCAGATTCCTGGGCTCCACCACAGACCTACTGCGTCCCATCTGGGGTCCAGCAGTTCGCACCTTACTAAACTACTCAGGTCACTCTGAAACACACCAACGTTTAAAAACCAGTGCTACCACTCTGACCAGTATGGCTCAGTTTGTTGGGCATCGTCCTGCAAAATGAAAGGTCACCAGTTCAATTCCCAATCAGGGCACATGCCTGGGTTGTGGGTTTGGTCCTCCATTGGAGCACATACAAGAGGCAACTGATTGATGTTTCTGTGTCACATCAATGTGTCTCTTCCTCTCTTTCTAAAAATAATAAAATCTTTACAACAAAAATCAATGGTACCAAAAACAAAATGGCACTTTCCAAGCACCAGTCAAGTCACAACTGCCCCCAGAGGTGAGCAGCTGCCAACGGTCTGGAAATGCGCCAGTGGAGGCCGTGGGCAGGAGAGGGGAGAACCTGCAGGCGCCTCCTTCAAGTCACTCCCAATGCCTCACCCCCAGCCCCCACCCACCCTTGACAACCAGCCAGTGCTGGTCCAGACAGATACATCCCCTAATCAGGCACAGACCATTTTATTGGTTTAAAATTGGCTTTCTGACTGGAAGCCTTGGTGACAACAAACCAAACATGAAGGACAGTGACAGGAGTCAACCATGCCCCACTCTTGTCCCTTGTCAACCTCCACCTCTAATTCTCACCAATCAGACTGGTGTACCCCAAGACCTTGAATGAGGAAAGGAGAGGGAGAGCTCCTCCAACATCCATTGGTAATTGAACAAGGGTGGAAGCTCAGGTGATGGAAAAGCCTGGAAGCCAAGGCAGATGTTCGGCCAAATTAAGTGGTTCCAGGAGAAAATGAGAGCTTGCCTGACGAGACATCTGGTGTCCATTAACTGCCTAAGCAGAGCTGCAGCAGAGCCATCTGCGGGAATAGACTCTCTGGAGGCAGGGAGCTCCCCCCACCTCTGTGTGCCTCCTCGGCTTGCTCCCAGTGAAAGGTCTGGCCTTAAGGAGGGAGAGAGACACACAGGCCCATTTGCCTGCAGGGCCCTATGACTGATGACTCCCAAACAGAATGGTCAAGAGACACTTTACAAGGCTGTGGCCATAGGACTTAGTGTTTGCCATGAGGGAAAGTAGACTGACATCAAGGACAACTTATTCAGTATCAAGTGCATATGACACTCAGAGAGACACTGGATAAAGACTGTGGATACTCTGAAGACACGTGATTTCTAAGTGGTACAACTGACAAGTTACGGAGAGTGGAAAGAAATTACATTTAATGAGGACCCACATGGGCCTGGCAATGTGGTAGGCATTTAATCCTCGTTAACAACTCTATACCCTGGGTGTCATTATTTGCATTTTACACATAATAAAGCTGGAATTCAAACTCAGGTCTTCCAAACTTCCAGAAAAAAAAAATCCAATACTTCTTCGAGAGATAACTGTGCCACAATTAAGCCCGTTTCTTTGGTTCGCAGGATGGATGGGAAGGGTGGGGGAAGGGCTATAACAAAAGCTATTTGTGGGGCTATAACAAAAGATTATGCATGGATGGGCTTTGCTGCCTTTGATGCTTTTGAAGATGACCAGACTGAGGCTTGAAATGTATCCATGGAAACAGCTATGGTGGGAGCTGTGGCCAAATTAGCTCACACTGGAGGCAGTTGGGCTGGGGACTCTGGAGACTCCTCTTTGATGGAGAGAGTCGTGTCAGCTCCCACTTCATCGTTCAGGCCCTGCTTCCCTCTCCCCACAGCTGGACCACCTGAAGGCTCAGTCTCCACCCAAGACACCAGCCGATCCAAACACCAGGCTTTCTGTGAATCTGAGCCTTAATCAGCCCCTGAGCCCCCAGTTCCAGGGGCTGAAAAGCACTCTGGCTATCACTAGCATCCCCCCACCCCACTTTAGCAAAGACCTGGACCCTACCCAAGCACTCTTGGTTGTACCGCCCCTGCTCAGACCTCCAGGTGGGTACTGTCCCTGCTCAGTCTACCCCACAGAAACCCTCCTTCCACTCTGTGGGAACCCCCCAAGCTGACAGTCAGCCTGATTTTCCACTGAGCCTGCAGGCCTTTGACTTTGTGTCTCACAGCCTAGATCTCCACTGTCTCTCCTGCCAGCATCCATTCCCCACACGGGGACTGTGGTACTGTTTCCCAGCTGCCCGCAGGGTTGGTGGCCCACAGACCTCAGCTGAGCCCCTCTCCAGACATTCTCTACAAAGGTAACAACTCCTTTTGTGTGGGAACCAACTCCAGTGACAGATTGATGGAAGGGCATAAAGTGCAGCCACCTCACCCAGCTAAGGACAACCCTGAAGGCCAATCCAGCCTCAGCACTCCCTTCGAGATCTGTGACCCCTTCACAGCTGAGCTTCTCGCCTCTTCTACCCAGTCCTGCTTCCGCCCCTTCTTGCTCCTGAGAGCAAGCCCCAATAAACTTACTGCACAGAAGTCTCCAACTCAGTCCGTTTCCCAGGGAACCCACCCTCAAAGTGACATTTTTATCCTCAGTAACTGGAGGGCACCACATCCCATGTCCCTACCAGCCTGTCCTTGATGCTGCAGCTCACCCCTACACAGGAACAATCAGCCACTCCCCCAAGCTCAGGACAATCACCCTGACGCTGCTTGTCCCAAGCCTGCCACACACTGCTGTGGCACCCAGGGGATTGTTTAACTCTGAGTCAGTGTCCTATCTATAAACTGATAAATGAACACTGGCGTGGGCTCGGGGTGGGGGGTTATCCTTGTAGCTCGTAGTATCTTTAATTATCTCATTCACTCAACAAACACTGAGAACTGACCACATGTTTCATCCCTCCAACTCCAGCTTAGTTGTCACTTCCTCCAGAAGGCCCTCCCACAGCCACCCCCAAAGCTAGGCTGGATCACATTCTCCTCTGTTCCTGCAGCCCCTGACTTTACCTCTCCTGTAGCTCTTACCCCTGAACTGTAATTTGGGTCTGTCCCTTCCACTGGACCATGAGCTCCGAGGGGGCAGGGATTGTGTTTATTCACCTCTGTATCCTCCGAGACTAGTTCAGGGCCTGGCCCACGGTTAAGGATATAAAAATATTTGTAAATGAAGTCTAGGTGCTGCAGGAAAAGCAAAGATAATATCCCACATTCACACAGCCCTTTACAATGTGCAAACTGCTTTCATACTCAGTCTCATTTGGTCCTCATAACACCTTCGCAGGGTAGGCAGGGCTGGAAGTGTGCTCCCACCCTACAGAGGAAGAGACAAAGGCCAAGGTGTGCTGAAGCGCCTGCACCCTGCTGGACTTCTCAGCACCCAGGCCTCTGGACTGCTCAGCCAGGAATTCCCTTCCACCCCACTCCCCCACCAAACCAGGAAGAAGAAGATCTCACATACAGAGTTTGACATCTCTAAAGAAGAGCTGGCTTCCACCAACCCCAGCCCACTCTTGGGATCTATGATTTCCCTCCCTGGGAACCACCACCCCAACAGTGAATGAAGAAAGCCGTGAAGCATCCATCCATCTGGGTCCCATCTTGGAAACTGTTTTGACCCCAAGTCAGAATATCACATGTGACAAAAATCCAAAGGAGCAGAGCCCTGCGTGACACTTAGGAAAGCTGGAAGAGGCAGAGGGCCTTCCTGAAATGTCAAAGGAGGGAAAGGCTCAGGATGGCCTCCCAGCTCTGGGCAGGGCATTAGGCCTGGAAGTGGCCCCGAGGTTCACTAAGCAGAGAGCAGGGGAGAGTTTGTTGCTGAGCCTGGGGCTACTGCCCGGGCCTGAGCTAGATTAGTGCCTCCACTTCCACTGGTTTGGCTCTGAACTTATCTCTGTTTCTGTGCTGAACACTCGCTGTCTCAGCTCCCTGAATATCCAGTTGGTTGGGAGATAAAGTGAGGGGAGAGGGAGGGGCTGGCACACAAAAGCTCTCTTCCATCTGCAAAATAGAAATTCTTTTCTCCTCTGCCCCATAGAAGAAAAAAAATTCTACACCCAAACACGGTACCAAAAGAACCTTAACTCTCCCTAGGGCTCTTTTTTTTTTTTTAAGTCCTAAGTGAATGCATGATTTTTCCCTAAAGAAACTGTGATAATATAATTAGCGATACACAGAGGCCTTAGCTGGGAAACCGGCAGCACCTCCCCACCCCCCAGGCCTGGCCTCGTAGGAGTTAGGCTTTGAAATGAAGAAATCTATTGTCACTGGGGAGCACAGGGCTAAATCACCAATCCCCGCACAGTGGTGGTGCTGAAACCTCCCTTTGTGGAGGGAACTGGGAGGCTGCACGGCAATAGCCGGACGTTATTTGCAGCAATGTGGCGCCTATTCTCCAGGCCTGTTTAAGCTTCCATGGGCCATAAACACTGATCACCACTCACACTGCAGCACCTTAGTGATGTAAATCATTTGTCCGCCTGGAGCTCACTCTCCTTCCAGACCCCGACCAGCGCAGGGAGGAACACCCAGAAAACTGCCAGGTGCGAACAGAATCTGTGGTGAGCCCCAGACTAGAGCTCGCCAATCCAGATACAAAGCAAGCTGCACATGTCATTTGAAATTTCTAGTAGCTACATTAAAGATTAAAAAGGTGAAATTAATTTTAATAATGTATTTTCTTAACCCAATAATATATCCAAAATATTACTTCAATATGTAATCAATACAAAAAAATTATTACTGAGATATTTCACATTCTCTTCATTTTGTGCTAAGTTTTCAAAATACATATGTATTTTACATTTACAGCATGTCACAATGCAGACTAACCACATTTCTCTTTTCTTTAATTGCACTTTGCTTTATTGAGCTTCACAGATGTTTTTAATCAAATTTATCAAGGTAGCATTATATAAATTTCAGGTATACAACATCACAATCCAGTTATCAGTATACTGTTATGTGCTCACCACCCAAAGCCTGCTTTCCTCCCCTTACATATCTGCACATCTGATCCCCTTGTCTGACACTCCCCCATCCACCCTCCCCTCTAGTAACCACCATTCTAGTGTATGTGTCTGTGAGTTTTGTTTTGTTAGTTTACTTGTTACTTTTTTGTTTTACATCACACATGAGTGAAATTATATAGGTTTTGTCCTTTCAGTCTGACTTATTCTACTCAGCATAACACTCTCAATATCCATCTGTGTTGCCACGAGTGGCAATATTTCATCTTTTTATGGCTGAGTAGTATTCCACTGTAAATATATTTGCCATATCCCCTTTATCCGTTCCTCTGTCAATGGACACTATGGTTATTTCCATGTTTTGGCTCTTGTAAACAACTACAACAAACATGGTCACATATGAGGTCTATCTAGAAGGTATCCAGCCATGTAATATGAAAAATAGAGCCCTGGCTGGTATGGCTCAGTGGACTGAGCACCGGACTGCAAAGCAAAAGGGCACTAGTTCGATTCTCAGTCAGGGCACATGTCTCAGTTGAGGGCCAGGTCCCCAGAAGGGGGCGCATGAGTGGCAACCACGCATTGGTATTTCCCTCCCTCTCTTTCTCTCTCCCTTCCCCTCTCTCTAAAAATAAATAAATACTATCTTTTTTAAAAAATAGAAGCATTTATTGAAGAAGATACAAGAACATTGTACATAGGACAATGACACCTCAGTCCCCTTCAAAGTAGGCACCTTAGGACCTCACACAGTTCTCCCAGTGTCCCTTCCACTGTTCAAAACACCTTGAAAAATCCTTCGTTGGAATTGCCATCAGCTGCCCCATGGTATTTTCCTGAATCTTATTGATACTCTGAAATCTCTTCCCTTTCGAAGATGATTAGTTTTGAGAAAAGCCAGAAGTTGCAGGGCACCAAATCCAGGCTGCAGGAGTTGGGGCTAAGTCATCTGGGTGATTTGATGTTTCACCAAAGAACTCTGCACAAGATGTGGCGTGTGAGCAGGTGCATTGTCGTGATGAAGCCACCAATCACCAGCTGCCCACAGCTGAGGCCTTCTGAATGATCTGAATAGTTTCCGTGGAGGAATGTTCAAGCTTAATGCAAAATTTGATGCAGATTCGTTGCTCTACTTTCTCAGTCATTTTGAATCTGACAGCCACACAGTGCACATGCTCACTCAACAGCATCTACCCCCACCCCCACTGACTAGTACAGTGAAGCCATCATTGTTCACACACGCACATTCCAGTCCCCTCTCCTCGGCTGCCAAGGTACACTGATGTTGAGTAAATCGTTCTCGTTATATAAACAATGGCTGTACTTTTTCTGGACATATCTCGTCTACCTTTATGAATTAATGTTTTCACATTTTTTTTCCTTTTTTACAAATGCCCAGAAGGGGATTTGCAGAATCATGCGCTAGTTTTATTTTTAAATTTTTGATGAACCTCAATACTATTTTCCATAGTGGCTACACCAACCAATTGGCATTCCTACCAAAAGTACAAAAGGAGTCCCTTTTCTCCATATCCCCTCCCACACTTGTTATTTCTCAGATTAACCACATTTCAAATCCTCCGCAGTCACACATGGGTGGTGGCTGCAGTATTGGGCAGCATAGCTCTAAAGTTTGCAGAATTTATCTAATTGATCTTTTCAACAAGCCCTCTGCAGTAGGCATTAGCCTTACCATTTCATAGATGAGAGAGTTGAGGCTCATACTGAAGGCATTGGCCTCACATAAATCTAGAATCTACATCTCCTGCCTCCTGGTCCTAAGCACCTATCATTTCCCAACACTTACAAATATGGCAAAGATAAATCCAGTACTCACAAAACGCAGGGGCATTATTCACAATAGCCAGAGGTGAAAGAAACTCGAATGTTCATTGTGGATGAATGCACAAATGAAATGTGGTATATACATACAATGGAATATTATTTAGCTTTTGAAAGGGAGGAAAATCTGATATATACTACAAGAACCTATAGAACATTAAGCCAGTCACAAAAAGACAAACACTGTGATTCCACTTACTCGAGGTTCCTGGAGCAGTCAGACTCAGAGACAGAGAATGATGGTTGCCAGGGGCCGTGGTAGGGGTGGGGGGAGGGGAATGGGGAGTTAGTGTTTAAAAGATACAGAGCTTCAGTTTAGCAAACCAAAAAAGCTCTGGGGGTAGGTGGTGGTAATGGTTGCACAACAGTGTGAATGTACTTAAGGCCACTGAACTGTATACTTAAGAATGGTAAATTTTACTACAATAAAAAATCAGATATAAAAATGCAGGTGTTCCCCAAACTCTGTGAGCATTATCACATTTCATCCCCACAATTAACCCACTTCATAAAGTGGGTTTATTACCTCTGTGTTATTGATGGGAAAGCTGAGGACTAAACACATTAAGCAAATAATTCAAGGTCCCATGGCCAGCGAGTGATGGAGCCAGGATTTGAACGTAGGGAGTCTGATTCCCAAGATTGTACTCTTAAATATGATGTCCACTATGAAACTGCTCTGGTGTCTTCAAATAGAAATAGAAATAGAAATAATCCAGAAAGGAAATCAAAATGACATTTGTTACCATCTCTTCTCAGGACAACAGTCACAGAACCCCCTCTGAAACATAAACTTGATCATGCCACTTGCCTTCTCTAAACCAAGTTACAATAAAATGCAAATTCTTCATTCCTAGCCCCCAGGCCTGCAGGATTATGTCCCCTTGATACCTCCCCCATCTCATCCTCCCTTGACCCATCTCACCCCTTCCACCCACCTCCTTCATCTTTCTCAAACCTGCGAATGTCCAGGGCCTTGGCGTATGCTGTTCCTCCCTCCTGGAAGGCACTGCCACCACCATCTGTGTGGCTAGTTCCTCCTTTCATTCAGGTCTTTAGCCAGAGGCTTCTTTGTTCCCTGTCTCTAAAACATGGTATTTCCTCGCCCTCAGCCCAGTCCCCCATTCTCCCTTTTCCATCATGGCCACTACCACTGCTTGACCCTATAATATGTACTTAATTGTCTACTTCATTTCTGTTGCCTCCCCCTGCTAAAAGGCAACTCCATGAGGGCAGGGACTCTGCTTTGTCCCTAAAGTGGAACCTGGTACAGAGCAGACACGCAATGAACATTTGTTGAATGAGTAACTGGATGGTTGGGTTCACTGAGAGTTTCAGTCAATTCTCACACAGGGTTACCCACAACGCTGGTTCACCAGTGAGTACACAGGTGCCCGGGATGTAAGACTTTCAGTGCTGGATTGAAGAAACTCAGTTCCAGAGATTAATGAACAGGAGCTGTAGCCACGTGAACTCTGAGTTCCCTTCCAGCAATCTCATTGTATAACACCATGGTTCCCACTGCTCAGTCACACACCTACAGGATGGCAGTATAGAGGGTTGTGCTTTGGGCACAACTAGACTTGGTTTGAACCTGAGATCTGCCACCTACTGCCAAAGGGCAGGCCCTTCGACCTCCCTAAATCTCAATGACTTCACCTGTAAAATAAAGTAATCCCATCCCAGGGACCTAACATTAGGTCACAGTCAGATCAGCCGAGTGTCGTGGATTAGGTTCTCTGGGAAGAAAACTCTGAGATAGAAATCATCACACAGGAGTTTTTTAGGGTGAGGTGCTGGCCACAGCACAGTCCCAATGAAGGCGCTGAAGCTGAGAGGGCCCTTCACAGTTACCCCAGGTTTGGGGGAAGGGGCTGGGCTCTTACCCCAGGGCTGTCAATGGCTGTCATCTTGGGCCAGGCAGCTCTCTGCAGCCAATAGTAGCCCCAGGACTAGGAATAAACCCTTCAATCCTGAAGGAGGCCTCCTCATGTACCATACCAGACAACACACTTAGTAAGTCTTCAACAAATGATACTTTTGCTGTCATAACCACAGGACATAATTCAAGGCCAGTTCTAGTTTGTTGCAAAGTCTGTGCTGCTTCTGCTGTACCTCCCAGCTCTTTGTCTGAACCTCTCCTGTCACCACCTCTACCTCAGTTTCAGTACTATCTTAACAGATCCCATTTCCCTCCCCAGACAGTGAGTCCCCTGAGAGCAGGCCCTATAGCTGACTCATCTTTGTTCCCCCTCCCACAGTTGCCACTGGCACCCTAGGCTTTCTGGGTAGCTAATTAAATGAGCAAGCTTATGTCCACCTTTTCCTGGATCCCCAGGATTTCTATGGATTTTGACCATATCCTTTCAAGGCCTTCATTAGCCCCCATCCTATCCAGGTTAGCCTGCTGTATCACCCATGGTCAAGACAGCCCAGGCAGAACAAAACTCACCTAGAAACCATTTTGCCTTCAGAGTTGGGGCCCGAAGTACCTTTCCTCCAACCATCCCAATCTCCCTCCATTGGGCCAGGTTCTAAATGCCAACAGCCAGCTCCTATCTGCCATGTAGCAAACAGAAAACCCAGAAGCGTCTCAGGGACTCTCCACTCTCCATGCCCCACTCCCAGGCTCTGCTGCAAAAGCATGCCTTCTCTCCTCATTAAAAGAAAAGAGAAGAGTTTAGGGAGGTTAGGAATAGAACTCACAGGTCTTGCCAGCCATGCTCAAGTCAGTGGCCTTCTCACTCTACCTCCTGTCACCTTCCTGAGGATTTCCACACCTTTTGAAGCCCTCCTGAGGCATCCCCTTGTTGGTCAACTCATCAAAATGCTTCAGGAAGGAAGGATGGGTCCCAGCCACAGCATCTGCTGTATGACTTTGAGCAAGTTACTTGAAGGTGGCTGTGTTTTTTCCCACGGGGAAATAACTGTATTTACCTCATAGAGAGATTGCAAGGATTAATGGGAACAAATGGCATAGAGTATGCATGCAGTCCATGTCAGCTGTCATAACTATTATTAGCAAGAGGCTGAAGGCAAAAAATACCTAGTTCTCAGGTTTTGCACTAACACATGGAGGATGAGCTTATATGACACCAAAAAAGACTAAATAAAAGGTTGAAAAAATCTCTTAACTATCCAGACATTTGGTAGATGAAACACAAATAACATTCCTCAGCCTTCTCCCCCACCAATATTTTACCCTCCTCACCTCCTTGTGGGGCTATAATAAATATTTAAGTGACACGTATAAAATGCTTTTTTTACCTAATAGATATGATTACTTAAAAATATAAAGCATCTGTGTAGCACAACTGCCATGAGCAGAGTTTTGAAGGGAAAACAAAAAGGATAAGCCAGGAAATGCAAAACTTGCAGTACCTTTTGTAAGCAAAGAGATCATTTCCTAAAATACAAGGAGTTATTTGGAAGCCATAGGAAAAGATAAACAATCCAATAGAAAATTAAGAAATGGACATACAAATGGTCAACAGCCTCTCTAATAATGAAGGAAATACCAATTAAAAATGACAGTGAGGCATTTTTCACTTATGAGATCCGAAAGTATTGTATTACTTCTTGTGCACATTGACGAGCACGTGGGAAAATAGTCACTCTCGTGCGCTACTGGGCGTGGGAGGTAGAAACTGGCACAGCTTCTCTCAGGAGAAGCTAATTTGACACTAGCTGTTGAAATTTCAAATGTTTACATCTGTTGACTCAGACTCCCCCTTCTAAATATATACCCTTCAAACACATTCACCCATACACACAAAGATGTACAGATAGTCCCTGGCTTACAATTATCCACAATTATTACAATTTATTTATTTTACAAATAAAATAGAACACTACTTTTTCTATTCTATGATGGTGCAAAACTGATATGTTCTCAGTAGAAACCACACTTCAGATTTTGAATTTTGCTCTTTTCCCAGGCTAGCGATGCGAGGTATGACACTCTCTCGTAATAGTGGGCGGCAGCAGCAGCAGCATGCTTCTACCCAAACGTAGACTGATGCACGTGTTCTGAGCAAGTTTAAGGCAAGCTAGGCTAAGCTATGATGTTTGTTATATGAGGTATATTAAATATATTTTCCACTTAGGATATTTTCAATTTACAATGGACTTTTGGGAGGTAACCCCATCGTAAGTCAAGGAGCATCTATCTGGATGTACAAGGATGTTAAATACAATATTATTTATTCATCGAAAAATCAAAAACCAAGTAAATGGCCACCAGTGAGGCTGGCCATAAAACAGCTCTCTGCACAGGCGCTCGAAAAGAATGAAACGTGGATCCACACAGATGTTTGTGCACAAGTGTTTGCAGCCACGTTATTCATGACAGCAAAAACTGGAAACAAGCCAAATATCCACAAGCCGATAAATACACAGAATGGGGTGTATTGTAAAATGAAATACTATTGAAAAGGAAAAAGGCCTGCTACAGGCTACAACATAAATGAACCTCAAAGCATTATACTCGTTAAAAGAAGCTAGACACACATAAAAACACATTTATGATTTCATTTAGATGCAAGCCCATGGAAGACACATCTGCGAAGGCAGAAAATAGAGTGCGTGGTTGCCTGGCGATAGAGACGAGGATGGGAGCCACCGCAGTGGGCGCAGGGACCTCCTAGGGGCAATGAGAGTGTTCGAAATCGGAGTACAGCATCAGTTGCGCAATTCTGGAAATTTGCTAAAAAGTCAATCAATTGTACACTCAAAAGAGGTGAATAGTATGGCACATAATTTATACCTCAGTGAAATGGAATGTGATAGATCAATAAATTCTCACATGCAAACATGTCCAAGATAAACTGTTAATTTTTTAGAGAAGCAAAATAGTACAAATGATATTATATGATTGTTAAGGCAATCACAATGATATTGATATATGTTAGTGTACACATACAGAAAATCTCCGGAAGAACAGATACAAAACGAGTAGCAACGATGTTCTCTCCAGGACGCAGGATTATGAGAACTGTTACTTACCTTATGATATACTTCAGAACATATCAGATTTTTTAAATTAGACATTTTTGCTACATGTTTGAACATTTTCTTAAAACATTGCGGGGGAGTGGGCATTCCTTTTATAGTTTAAAAAACACAATGCAAATATTAAAATAAATAGGTCAAGGAGTGTTGTTTAAAATTGACTCTGTTTTGTTGATGCTGCTCAGTCTCGGTTAAAGATGCCACATCTGGTTACAAGATGTATGGAATCTCTCATTCTCCTGGCTCCACCACAGCCTGGAAAAAATCTGAAAACCACCCAGCTCTGTCCTCCTCTCATTCCAAGCTCCCCAAGCAAACTATGACTAATTCTGTTTCCCAGCCACCTTGGAGCTAGGGAGAATGAACGCTCTGTGGAGGTGTCTCCCTCAGTGTTAAACTATCTCGGGATACCATGGCTTATAAAGCAATTTCTTGTGAGTTTCCCTGGCAAAATAAATGGATTCCTCAAAGGCTAATAAAATAATCTGATTATTCATTACTCTGAAGAATGGTGTCAAGAGCCAAAGGACCCTGTCAAGACACAGAGACCCCAGGAACGCCAATCCTGTGTGCCCAGCCCACCTCCCTGTCTTGGTTTCTCCAAGCTCAGATCCTGGCAGCTCGACACACTTAAGGAGTATTTTTTAACTATTTACTGAAGTATAATAAACATATGGAAATGTGCACTTTTTAAAACAGCATTTTTATGAAAATTCTAAGTGCCAAGGATAAATCTTACACTTTTCCAGTGGAAACCATAGTGCCATTTTTTTTTCCTTCTCCTAATTGGAGGTAAACGAAGCAGCTGAGCTGATGACAGTCCAGAGCCTCACAGTCCCATCTCCCTGAAGGTCTGGACTACAGTGCATGTGTGTGGGTGGTGGTCATTATTTCCCAACCCCAAGAGTGATTTGCAAGTCAGGTGCCAACAACTCCTGTCTTGGAGAACAGGGGCTGAGATCAGCTCAGGCTTCCCCAAAAGTAAGCTCTTTGGATGCCAAGAAGAAAGAAAGATGGAATGACCTCCTCTAGACTATAAGCTGCATGAAAGCAAGAAGCACCTTTGTTCATCAGTGTAAACCCTGTGCTGGCCAATACAAAGTATATACTCAATAAATATTTGTTAGAACAAATGCTGATTGGCTGGAACAGAGAAGGTGAAGACGGACCCTGGAAACTAGGCCACAAAGCGGAAACCCCAAGGGTCTGGAAAGGGTTACCGCTAACCAAGACGGTGCCTTTGTACCGGTTAGAAAAAGACAGCCCTTTCTCCCTGCTGATACAGCGCCACACCAGAGCAAATTGTTTGGTGAGCAGAGCTTGGATTGGGCTTCAGGCCCCACCTCTCAGCCAGGTGCCCTTGTGTAGGGGGCAACATGCACCTGCTCTATTGGCGGCCCTGCGTTGGTATCCCTGCTGCTCCTTGTGTCCACTGAAAATACAAATGGTGTAGACTATTCCTTGCCAGGATTCTGGGCAAATGTCCAGTTTGTCCATAGGAAAGGCTGACCTGAAATGAACACCTCAGGCCTAGAAGAATCTTCCAATAGTCAATAAATAGTTGTTGACTAATTATAGGACCACGTAATCCGAAACCCTGACCACCTGAAAAGGAAATGCAGAATATCCCCCTGCTCATTCCAACCACTCCATACTTCCAACAGAGAGCAGAGCAGATGGGAGAGAGCAAACGACAGAACAGCTTATTTTGTACCTTTCCATATAAAAACAGTTACTGAGCTTCACGCTCAAATACCTTAAGGGTGATTTTACCTGTGCTGCTCCTGGGGAGCAGGCGTCATCTCCCTGCCTTCACCCCCACCCCCCGTGACTGCTGCAATGGCTCCTAACCGGTCTCGCTTGCCTACCAACCATCTATTTTCCACATTCTACGAGGAAAGATCTTACCAAAGGAGAACTTGATCACATCACTCCTTGCTTCACATCTATGAGGGCACATAGAATAAAATGTAAGCTCTTAGTACGGTCCCAAGGCCCTTTATGACCCTGTTTGGGCCAACCTCTCACCAGTTCTTGTGACATTGTCTGTCTTACTCACTTTGTTCCTGCCATATCTACTTTTTTACAGTTCCTTCCTCTTTCTTTTTTTAATTCTCCAATGTTGTTGATCATGCCCCAGAGCCTTTGCACTTGCTGCTTCCCAGTCTTGGATTCCGTTCCCCAGCTTTTCAGATGGCATTCAGATGGTAACTTGAAGTGGCTTTTCCTGATCTTTTATCAGGAACACCAGCCCCACCCACCCCGTCCTTATTCTCTATTCCACTAATATGTTTTATTTTCTTTGTAATGGTTAAAACACTATCTGAATTTATCTTGCTTATTAATCTTTTTATTGCCAGTCTCCCTACCTCCCCGGACCCCCCCATTTTACCACCCACACACACACGCCAGAATATAAGCTTAGTTCCCTCTCTATCTCTGGTATCTATAACATAACACAAGTTTTAAAAAATACTTTTATAAAGAATTAGGATAATTATCATTGTAAGGCTCTAGGTTTGCAAAGTATACTGACATTCATTTTCTTACTTAACCTTAAAAACAGCCCTATAGGGCAGATAGCACCACCTTCATTTTACAGGTGAGGAAAACAGAGGCTCAGAGGGGCCGAGCAGCTAGCTCTCCAAAGATCAATAACAGGGAAGAATTTTAATTTGCACTCAAGCCCAGGTTTTCTCCCTCCGAGTCCAGAGTTCTCCCTTCAATATGGTTAATATCCAACAGTGCTTCCCACTCACTGAGCAAAAACTTTACACCACCAGAATAAGAACAAAGCAGTTACTGGCAAGATTGTTAAGCTCCAAGACAAAGAAAACATAAGGCTATGAAACCACTTTTGGAAATCATCAAAATAGACAATTACGTAAAATGAGCCCTCTCTGAAATCCACAGATGGAGAAGTTGCAAAGCATCCAGATGTCATACCTCAAGTTTGATCTGTTCATATAGAATTCCTTGATTCAAATGAAGGATGAAAAATACTGCATCTCTACCCAAGAGTGGCAAAAAGAAACTATGACTAATAGGGAAAATTCATTGTAGGAAACTAACCACATGCTACAGGAGGATCAAATTTCTCACCCTTCAGACCAGAAACTTAAAGGCATAAAAACTCAGGCATATTTAAAACTTCCTTCTCAGTCCTAGGTCCAAGAATATAAGAGTAAAATTTCTCCAGGAGGATAAACTGAAGTGGCCTTTGGGGAAGGGGAGCTAGGTGGGTGGGAAGGAAATTTGATTTCTACTCTATTTAAAATGCTTTATATGTGTCTCTATAGTACATATTCAGAAAATGAGCCTAATTTAACCAAACAAATAAAATAAAGAGAACAAAACATTTTAGGAAGCAATTTCAGCAGATCTGTTCTTCCAATCCCAGCCTGTTACCATATTTCATCTTTTCCAAACTAAACAAATGCAAGCAGTCAAACAAACAACCCAACAGAAAAATGGACAAAGGACCTGAATAGACACTCCTCCAAAAAAAGACATACAGATGGCCCATAGACATATGAAAAGATGCTCAACTCACTAATCATCAGAGAGATGCAAATTAAAGCCACAGTGAGATACCATCTCATACCTGTCAGAATGGCTATTATCAATATATCAACAAACAAGTGCTGGTGAGGATGTGGAGAAAGGGGAATTCTTTTGTGCTGTTGATGGAAACACAGACTGGTGCAGCCACTGTGGAAAGCAGTATGGAGACACCTCAAAAAATTAAAAATAGATCTGCCTTTTGACCCAATGATCCTACTTCTGGGAATATATCCAAAGGAACCCGAAGCACTAATTCAAAAGAACATAAGTGCCCCTGTGTTCATTGCAGCGTTGTTTACAATTGTCGCAATATGGAAGCAGCCCGAGTGTCCATCAGTAGATGAGTGATTAAAACAACTATGGGATATTTACACAATGGAATACTACTCAGCCATAAAAAAAAAGAAACTTTTACCCTTTTAACAGTATGGATGAACCTAGAGAACACTATGGCAAGTGAAATTAGCCAGTCAGAGAAAGACAAATATCGTATGATTTCACTCAGATGTAGGATCTAATGAACAAACTGAACTAACAAACACAACAGAGACAGACTCATTGACAGAGAGCAGGCTGACAGCTAAGTGGGGGCCGGGGTAGAAGGATTGAGCAAAAAGGAAAAAGGACTCATGGACATGGACAACAGTGTGGTGATTGTGGGGGTGGAGGTAGAAGGAACTAAATGGTAATGGAAAAAATACGATAAAAACTCTTAAAAAAAAAACAGAGGTAAGCGGTCAGGCCTGTTTCTCCATCTTCATGAACATGACAGGTAGAAAGTTCTTCCTTTGCTCTCCCTCATATCTAAGGCATTTTTCCTTCAAACCCTGGGGCCACAGAGAGCTGCAAAGAACCACCCTCTCCAAATCCTTCACTTTACAGGTGAGACCGAGAGCTCGGAAGACATTTTCTCAAGATCCCCCGGCTGGTTACCAGGAAAGTCGGAGCTCGAGTGCAGGGCCCTGCCTGCAGTGTTGTGCCCCTTCTGCGACACCAGGCTCCTCCTTCGCTCGACACTCAGAGGACCTGAACCCCAACTGCTAACATGCTCATATCAGGGAGATCAGCCCACCAGGCCATTCTCTGCAGCCTTCTCTTTTCGGTCCTTTGTGACAGCCTCAGACCAGTCCAAAGCGTGCAGCAGGTGGTTCTCCTCGGGAGGCCGGACCATCCCCCAGGGGGAGTATAAAACTTGTGGGGGTCTGTCACATAACTGGGGAGCACTACCAGCATTTAGTAGGGAGGGGCCAGAGTGTGCAACACCCCCCCATCACCTCTGCATCACTTCTCTGAACCCCCTCCAACCCTTCAAAAGGTGGATGTCCACAGAGTAGAAACCCCGACAAATGCTAGCTGAATGTTATCAGTAGTAACTACAGTAATCTAGCATTTCATGGATCCTAGCAGCTTGTCACGAACAAAATGTATAACAACCCAAGGAGAAAGACACAGCCATTCCCATAACAGATCAAGAAATGGGAGTGGGTGGGGGGAGACGGGGGGGGGGGGAATGCAGACAACTGTAATTGAACAACAATAAAATAATTAAAGGAAAAAAAAGAAACCAAAGCACTAAGGCACTCAGTCACTTTCAGGAGCCATGCTAAAAACTGTCAATGGAGCCTCCCAAATGCCAAATGTACTCTCCTAAAATTATACCCCAGACCCAGGGCCTAAATGAAAACAATGTCACCTCTAAAATGAACTGGGCTGTGGGAGACTTAAACTACTGAAAGAGTCACCCACAGCCCGGTCCTGTGCCTCACCGCCAGGCTGTGTCTTCCAGATCCACCCAGGAGGCATGTGGGGCATCCTGAATGCCCTCACCTGGAGCACGACTGTGGGTTTCAGTCCAAAAAATTAAACCACCCCCCAAAATGAGGCAGGGTGTCTACAAAGAGTGGCCACATTTACTACTAAGGGTATCAGAAGGGAAAAACTACCCCAATTAAGAAAGGATACTTTTTTTCTCTTTCTCACACGCATACACCCCATAAAGGAAGAACATAATTTAGAATAAATAGCAGGTTTTTATATACGATTAGCTTTATGAGGAAATCTCTGCATTGTCCTTATTTTTCTCATGTTGCTCCAGGCTGGGGGACACTTCAAGGACTGGTCCATGGTCCAGGGACCTTTAGAACAGACAACCTCATTGGAACAGAGGGCACTCGTGGCCTTGGACCTCCCTGTACTGATTGCAGGTACCAGTGTGGTTGAAGCCAAACAGCCATGAGAATCGCAGAGGTGGGGAGGGGACGAGGGCCTCAGTGAACCACGACAGTGGAAAAGTGGCAGCAGGGCGGTCCCCCAGCCTAAGCAGACATTCTTCCCCCTACAGTAAGCCATGTGCCAGTGGTCATTACCCATGCGAGAAGGGGACCCAGCACAGGGGGATAAAACAGTAGAAGCAGGAGGAGAGGTGCTCCGATGAGGTGCCCTCCTTCTCCCTCCCCCTGGCTCCATCCTCCCTCTCTCTCTACCCCTCAGAATCAGGAACAGTCTCTGAGCTACAGCTTTACCAATATAGGGGAAAAGCTGATACAACTTTAAGCTGCATTAACAGGATCAAGTGATACGTGATTAGCCTTGCTGGCCCCCGTATTTTTCAGAGTACTTCTGAAAGGCAGTGCTCAGTTTGGGCTCCAGATTTTAAGGGATATTAATAATTTGGAAGGTTTATCAGTGAACTACAGACTCAAAAATTGTCCTCATCTATTTGGAAAGATTTCCCAGAAAATACTTTTCTAGAAGGGACTCCAGCCTGGCTAGCCAGATTGGTTAAATCCACCATCAAAATGAATTAGGTGGAAGACATGGCAACCAGATGGCTTTTTAAAATGTTGATAAGCTGAAATGTGGCAGGAAAAAGAGACCAGAGGGTGAGAGAACGAGTCATCTAAAGTACAACAGAAGAATCTAAGCCTGAGAAGGCTTAGCAGAGAAACAAATGCCTTGCACATACACCACCATGCCGCCCCCGCCCCAGCCATGGCAGATATGCTGCGTTCTCCTACCATTCCTGGACCACAGCCTCAGAATCCTCCTCAGCACAGCCCTCCAGCAGCCATTAGCAAGCCATCACAGCTGGCACATCAGATACGAACTACACCCCATCCCTGACTTAGGAATACAGGAAAGCAGTTTTCAAATAATGGAAGTGCTACTATGAGTCAGCCAGCTTAGACTGACTCTGGGTTGATTCAAAGGACAGAGGTGTCTTGCAATTCTATTTAAGGAATACCTTTCTAACCTTTCCAACACTGGTTAGTCTGATTTCTGAGGTGGTCAGTCTCTCGTCATTTGAAGTTCCAATCAGAAGATTCACAGCTATCAGGGGTTCCTGCGTAGGGTGGACATTTGGGCAAATTCTGAGATTCTAAGTAAGACTTGAGGTTCAGATTTAATACCTCTGTACTGAGCACTTAATATGTAGCAGAGATAGGCACACAAGCTATCCTGGTGGATGCCGTGACCCCATTTACAGAGAAGGGCACTGCAGCTCAGGAGGACTGAATAACTTCACACGGGGTGAGAGTGGTAGGTCCAGAATTAAATCCTGGTCTTGTGAGTGCAGGTTCTGCACATTTTCCACCCACTCGTATTAGCTGCAAACCACCAAGGCAAGGCCTCCTCTGAAACTAACTGGTTCTCAGATGGTGCCTATGCTGGCTGATTCCTCCCTAAAGACGCTGCCTAATTGTATCTGATGGACCCAGGTCTGCTGCTCTGTAAGCGTTCAGGCCCAGGGCTTAAGCTCCTCACTGCGGGACAGCAGGTATCATTTGCTCATTCAATCCCCAAATAAGACTTCCCTCCACAAAGGAACACAGGTGGAATCTTTGACATTTCACTTAATATCTTTTCCTAAAATCCCAGGCACTGTCATTCTTTTAGTTTGAGGCATTTATGGCTTCTGTACCAATGCAAAAGTCCCTAAAATGAGGTGGCACCTAAAACCACATCAATGACTGACTCGCCAGATGGTTAGCTAATTGACGGCTGTAAGGACCTGAGCTCTGGGCGTGGCAGGGGGGAGGGTGGCGAGGAGAACAGGAAAGTTTGAGGAAAAGGGAAGAAGATAGTTGAAGATAGTTTGAAGAAAGCAAAGTAGGGTTGGAGGAGGAAGATGGCGGCTTGGGAGGAGGAGTCTTGATCCCCCTCTCCAGTGCTCAGGGGAGAATTTGGCCGATCTGAGGAGAAACAGAGCAGGAGACCACGGATATGGCAACATTTATGAAAATAGGGCATCAGAAGTTATCCAGATATTGAATGAATGGACGGTAGGAGGCCGGAAGGGGCTCGTGCTGGGCGCAGAGAGCCCCCGCGCCCCTGGGTCTGTCTCTGGGCGCCTGGGAGAGCAGAGTCGGCCCAGTCCCCAGTCAGGGGTTGGAAAGCAGAAGCGCAGGAGTTGTGCGCACCCACGGGGAACAGTGAGTACCCAGTCTGCCGGACCAAGAGAGGCCTTGTCGTGGGGGTAGAGTCTTTCCCGTGGGCGCCCGCGCCCCCAAACAGAAGGGCTTCCGGAGCTGAGACAATCTGGCGTGGGCACGCGCCCTGTGGGTTTACCCACTCAAAGGGAGAACCCAGAAAAGACAAAGCTATTCCCGGGTTCTGGGGTCCGCAGCGGATACAAAGGGAAGGGCGCGGCCCTTCCCAAACCCCGGAGGGTGCGACTTGAGACCGGAGAGATGGCGCTTCCCGAGAACAGGGAGCCCATGAGGGGAAGTTCAGGACCCCTCGCAGTCCCGGCCCAGGCACCGTGACCCCAGAAGAGAGGCGGAGGCTCCGCTGAGCATAGACCCTGTGGTGGCGAAGCTGGGGGAGGGGCGCAACGCCTGGCCACCTCCGCAGCTTGCGCCCTGAAACCAGACGGAGACAGCAATCCTTTCTGGGAAAAGCTGGTGGCCAGCCCTGAGTCTGACTGAGTTCTGTCTTAGAAAGGTGAAAGGCAGTCTCACCGCTTGCACCTCAGCCTGCTTGAGCTGGCAGGAACAGAAACACTGATTTGGCCAGTCAGAAACCAACAAGAGTTTTTTTTTGTGTGTGTGTTTCTTTTTTGTTTGTTTGTGTTTTAAATTTGCTTTTGTTGTGGGTGTTTCTTTGTTTATTTTTTCTTTCTCTCTCTCTCTCTGTGTTTTCTTCTTCTTTCTTTCTATTTTTTTTTCTTTTCTTTTTTCCCCCTTATCGTACTAATGTTTGTTTGATTGTATCTTGTTTTGGTTTATTAAGCAACTTTTTATTAAAAAAAAACCCTCTTTATATTTTTATATCTCTCAATTCCATATAATTCTTTTCCATCCATCTTAGTGTTATTACTTCTGCTCCAAATCTATCTCTCCTGTAATATATCTTCTGGTTGTTTTATTTTGGTTGTTGTTTGTTTTCGTTTTTGCATGCAAATTTATATTATCTTTTTCTCTCTTTTCTGACATTTTTTATTTCAATAGTATTTTCTTTTCTTTCTACATAATCTTCTTTGCTTAGCTGGTTATACTGTCGATTAATAGGTTTCCCCTATTATCACATTCACAATGTGTTGATAATTTACTGTCCCTCACTTGGGTCCCATTGGTACACCACTCAAGATTCTATGCTCCTTATTCTGGTTGTCTAGATCTCATAGAATCTGCCCTAAGATTGTTGCTTCAATATCACTATAAATAAGACTTATTTCATACACTTGTAAATACAACTTAACACCCCTCACAGATCTTGGCTCACTTCGCAATTTCCAAAACTCTACTAACGTAGGGGTTACCTCTATTCTTTTACACACTACCCCTATTTACTATTCTTTATTCCTA
>PVIA01012202.1:0-39259 GCA_004024845.1 Tonatia bakeri
TTTTTTTCCTTGTTGGAATCCTCTTGCTGGAACTCCTGTAGCTTCTAAGCACGTCAGAAGCTTTTGACAGGTAGATGCGTAGCACCTGAGCAGTTGTCATGAATGACTCATAAATTAAGTCTATAGATTTGGAAAAACTCCTCTAATCAGTGTCCACAGTTCTGGCACTTCTTCCCTGTCTAGCCACGTGTCATGGCAGTATAGACAGCCCTTCCTCTATACAGTAACTTTATTCTATGCTGCTTTGAAGCATAATCTCAATGAAGTTGTTTTTAAGCAATAGGTAACAACATTTCAGCCCAAAATTTAACCCCATTACTACAAGTGACCTATCTGAAGTCCTGGTCTACTGAATAGATGTTTTCCACCCACAGCTGAATTCCTCTGTAGGTAGCAATGACAACTCTGTCCTAATCTGTGCCTCTGCCTACCTGCTGGCACATTTCCCTCAATAGTGACCTTACACTATATTTGATTTCAAAAACCTTAAAATGTACTAAGATGGGCTTCTTAGACCCAAGAAACTATAAGGCTGCTGTTCTGTCAGTCCCCATGTCCCTGAACTGGGCCACACGAAGCACAAAGTCCATTTGGGTCCCTTTTGCCCCCACAGGTCTCCCTCTCATCCTGCCTCTGTGTCAGCCAGGAGCTCATCTTCTGCGGCTGCACCAATGGGATAGTTCGCATCTTCCAGGCCCACAACCTACACTACCTTGCCAACCTGCCCAAGCCGCACTACCTAGGAGTGGATGTGGCCCAGGGCCTGGAGCCCAGGTACTACCCAGCAAGGGGAGGGAGAGGGGCCCACCCAGAATCTGTCTGCTGCTATGCATCCACGCTTCTAGATCCATCTACACACTGGGCAGCCCTAGGCAGGGAGCAGGATACAGCTGTAATGAGGCAGCAACATTTGTGCCACCATAAAGTCTTCAGTCTGGTGAGGGAGCTTGATGATAAACAAGCACACAAATAAGACAGTTTCAGGTAGTCATAAAAGCTTCTGCAAAATAAAACAAACTCAGGAAGGAGAGTGGCTGGGGGTTGGGGCTGTATTGTTTGGGTGGCCAGGGGAAGCCTCTAGTGAGAAAGAGCCAGCTGTGTGCAGAACTGGGTCCTGACAGCCAAGTGGGAAGGCCTTAAGGGGACAGAACACCGGTCCTGCTGTGTTGCAGGAAAACCTATGGGCTGTGTGGCTAGAGCCCAGTGTGCCAGGGGAGGGGGTGGAGTTGGGGCGGGGGAGAGTTGATGGAGGCTGGTGGGAGGAGCTGGTAGTCTATTCTGAGGGCCATGGGCAGCTACTGGGTATTTTAGGCATTGGCACTATGTGATCGGGCATTGAGCGTTAGATCCCTCTGGCTGCCATGTTGAGAGTGGGTGGAAGGGCTGCGCTGTGACATATTTTCCCTTTGCTGCAAGTCATTTTTGGGGGGTGCGGGGAGCTACCTAACCAGGGGGTGCTGGGTGCCTGGGGTGGCCTCCTTGTAGATTGCAGGACACTGCCTCCTGAGTGCCTTTTCTAATAGCCTGGAGAGTGCTATTGGGTGTCTCAAAGGAAAGGGAGGGTGGGTCAGCAACCCACAGACAGTGGTTTGTTATAGTAACCAGGCTGCCCATCTCTGCCAGCTTCTGCTTTGCTATGCGACCTCAGGCAAGTCACTGTGCCAACCTGTGCTTCAACCTCTTCCTCTGTAAAACAGAGTACATACCTCTCATGGAGGACGTGGGGATGGTTCAGTGCAGAAAGTTCTCCGCTTGGCTCACAGTAGGTTCTCAGTAAACTGTAGCCTTTGTAGGGAGGGCCAGGCCAGGGGACAACTGCCCTGCTCCCTTGCACAGAGGTTTTTGGTGACATGTGGTAGAGCCCATGAGAGAGGAGGCCTGAGATATGTGCCCATTGTCCTTCCACCCTCAGAGAGAGAGGACAGAGCTTGGGTTGGATGAAATGGGGGGGAGTAAAACACAACAGGAGTTGAAAATTCAAATGCTCTGGGGGGCCAAGTAGAAGCTGTCACTTTAGAGCCTCTGTATTAGAAACAAAGCACAGGAAGATGGAACAGGGAAAAGTGGAGTCGGAGTGGGACAGATGTGACTCGGACACTGGCCTGCAGCGTCTATGGCATTGTGGATGAGACGAGAGAAATTCACACGGACCACCCAGGCCTGTGGAGAAAAAGGGACAGCACGGCCCCTCTCTCAAAAGGGGAGCACCTTGACCCTTGCCTTGACGGGCTTTTATTGGGATCAATTTGCACAGGAATACAGGGTGTATACATAAAGCTCATCAATCATTGTCAGGCAGAAATGATTAACCAACAGATAACATTCCAAGAACTCTGAGGGCTTATTCTGAGTCAGGGTCAGATAGTTAAAGGGCCATAAAACTTTGGGGAACAAACTCACTTCAAGCTTGGACCCTTATTTAAACTGAGCAAAGCAGGGTTCACAGGGTTTTATGCATTCTTTCGTAGGCCTGATCACCCTGGGGAACCCACCCTTTCCAGCACAGGGCCACACCCACCTCCAGCATTGTTTTAGGCTTAGGTCAAGCAGGGGAAGTAAGGCAGCCAAGAGATTAGGAGACTTCTTGCAGACAGAATGAGGACTCAGGCTATGTCAAAGCTGAGAGGTGAGGGTCCATCACACCCCCTTCTCCATAGCCCCCCAAGTCCTTCCCTGAGGGCCCTCTCGTGACCGTGCCTGACTTAGGTCATCCCTCCCTTGAGGAATCTTACCCATGATTGGCTAACCGGTCATGCACTGGGGGCCAGGCAGGATGAAGTAAAGTGGGCAGAGGCCATATTCCTGCCTGGGAGATAAGCTTTGTCTCCTTAATGGCTTCTTGTCCCAAGGTCTTTTTACTCAGCCTTAGCCATGGGGGGCTACAGCTTCTGAAACCAGGTAGGGCGGTTCCCGACACAGATGGACCACCATGGCATTGACTTGAGGTAGCTCAAGTGTCTGTTACTACCCACAGTGACACTGATGGAGACTGATGACCTGTTGTTGCCTCGTTAGCTTCCTCTTCTGCGGGAAGGCAGAAGCAGTCTACCCGGATACAGTGGCACTGACCTTTGACCCCGTCCACCAGTGGCTGTCCTGCGTGTATAAGGACCACAGCATCTATATCTGGGATGTCAAAGACATCAACAAAGTAGGCAAGATGTGGTCGGAGCTCTTCCACAGCTCCTACGTGTGGAACGTGGAGGTGAGCCCCTCTCTGCCTCCCCAGCCCTTGCTCAGCCCCCATTTGAAGAAAGCTTCTGCAGAGTTTGGGGAACCCATTGATTAGGCCATTCCTTCAAAATGGACTGCAGCTAAGTGCCAGGTCCTGTTCTAGGTGCTTAGGACACAACTAGGAAGGAAACTGACCAAAGTCCTTCCATCTTTTTTTTAAATATGTTTCATTGATTATGCTATTACAGTTGTCCCATTGCCCCCCTCCATTCCCTTCCACCCTGCACACCCTCTCCCACCCACATTCCCCCCCACCTTTAGTTCATGTGCATGTGTCCTAAGTTCTTTAGCTTCTACATTTCCCACACTATTCTTGCCCTCCCCCTGTCTATTTTCTACCTGCCATCTATGCTACTTCTTCTCTGTACCTTTCCCCCCTCTCTCTCCTCCCTCTCCCCTGTTGCTAACCCTCCATGTGATCCCCATTTCTGTGGTTCTCTTCCTGTTCTAGTTGTTTTCTTAGTTTGTTTTTGTTTTTGTTGTAGGTGTGGTTGTTAATAACTGTGACTTTGCTGTCATTTTACTATACATGTTTTTTATCTTTTTTTTCTTAGATAAGTCCCTTTAACATTTCATATAATAAGGACTTGGTGATGATGAACTCCTTTAACTTGGCCTTATCTGAGAAGCACTTGATCTGCCCTTCCATTCTAAATGAAAGCTTTGCTGGATAGAGCAATCTTGGATGTAGGTCCTTGCCTTTCATGACTCGGAATGCTTCTTTCCAGCCCCTTCTTGCCTGTAAGGTCTCTTTTGAGAAATCAGCTGACAGTCTATGGGCACTCCTTTTAGGTAATTGTGTCCTTTTCTCTTGCTGCTTTTAAGATTGTCTTGTTATCTTCAGTCTTGAGTAATGTAATTATGATGTGCCTTGGTGTGTTCCTCCTTGGGTCCAACTTCTTTGGAACTCTTTGAGCTTCCTGGCCTTCCTGGAAGTCTATTTCCTTTGCCAGATTGGGAAAATTCTCCTTCATTACTTGTTCAAATATGTTTTCAGTGTCTTCCTCTTCCTCTTCTCCTTCTGATACCCCTGTGATTCGGATGTTGGAACGTTTAAAAATGTCCTGGAGGTTCCTAAGCCTCTCCTCATTTTTCTGAATTCTTGTTTCTTTATTCTGTTCTGGTTGAATGTTTCTTTCTTCTTTCTGGTCCACACCATTGATCTGAGTCTTCTTTCCTTCCCGTCACTGTTGGTTCCCTGTACATTTTCCTTTATTTCACTTGCATAGCCTTCATTTTATCATCTAATTTGTGACCATATTTAACCAATTCTGTGAGCATCCTGATTACCAGTGTTTCAAACTGTGCATTTGATAGGTTGGCTATCTCTGTTTCTTAGTTGTATTTTTTCTGGAGCTTCAAACTGTTTTTTCATCTGGGCCATTCCTTTTTTTTTTTTTTGTCTTGGCATGCCTGTTGCCGTAGTAAGGGGTGGAGTGTTAGGTATTGGCCAGGGCAGGGTAACCCACATCACAGCCTTGTGGTGCTGTATGTGGGGGAGGGGTCTGAGAGGGAACAGTGGCGCTTGCTCCACTCTGCTGGTTTTCAGTCACTTCCCCCACTACCCACAAGCAAATTGGCCCCTTCTGGTGCTGATTCCCAGGTTGTGGGGGGTGTACATTTTAGGACCCTGAGGGTCTCTCCAGTGAAACTCCTGTGAGGCTGGGAGTTTCTCCCACTGCCGCCTCAACCCCCACTGAGGTTTTCAATTAGAGGTTTGAGGCTTTATTTCTCCACACTGGAACCCTGGGTTGTGTCAGTCTGCATCGCTCCCTAGTTGTTCCTCCCAGTTGATCTGTATGGGAATGTACGACCGACCCAGTCCTCCAGCCGCCACCTGGCTGCAAGTCCTCTCCACCCTGCTGCCCATCTCTGCCCCTCCTACCGGGTCTGGGTGAATGTTTCTTCTTTAAGTCCTTGGTTGTCGGACTTCCATACAGTTTGATTTTCTGGCAGTTCTAGTAATGTTTTGTTTTCAAATTTGTTGTTGTCCTTCTTTTGCTTGTGTGAAGAGGCAAAGTGTATCTACCCATGCCTCCTTCTTGGCCAGAACCCTTTATCCATTTTTCATTGAACTGTGTATTTTTTGGTGTTGAGTTGTGTAAGTTCTTTATAAATTTGGATATTAACCCTTTATCACATGTATCATTGGCAAATATGTTCTCCCATTTGGTGGGTTGTCTTTTTATTTTGTGGATGGTCTCCTTTGCTGTGCAAAAGCTTTTTAGTGTGCTGTAGTCCCATTTGTTTATATATTTTCATTTGTTTCTCTTGCCTATTTTCCACTTCTATAACTAGTTGTATTTTGTTGTTTTTCAGCCCTGCTTGGTTATTCTTGATAGCTTCTAGTTGGCTACTGACACTTTTTAAAAAAGATTTTATTTATTTATTTTTAGAGAGAAGGAAAAGGAGAGAGAGAGACAGAGACAGAGACAGAGACAGAGACAGAGACAGAGACATCAATGTGTGTTTGCCTCTTGTACGCCCTATCTGAGGACATGGCCTGCAACCCAGGCATGTGCCCTGGCTGGGAATAGAACTGGTGGCCCTTTGCTTCGCAGCCTGGCTCTCAATCCACACCAGCCAGGACTGGCTGCTGACGCTTTGAATGTTGTCAGTGTTTGTATTTCTTTAAACACGTAAGCATGGTTATTTTATACTCTGTCTGATAATTCCAATATTTGAAGCTAGCCTCTATTGTTTGTGCTGCTTCCTGTTCACGGTACCTTGTTTCTTTTTGTGTTTCGTGTGCTTCCATTTTCTTTGGAAATTTATTTGTGGGGAAATCTATTGTGGGCCTGTGTTGACGATAGGTCATGGATGATATATGGTAGCAATCTTGGTCCCTTTTTGTTTATTTTTAATATAGAAAGCATTAAACTATGCTTCTTCATCTGCAACTTACATTTTTCCCACCATAATGTGACAGTATGTCATAGTGCTGTCATTGAAGTGGTTGTAATGAATTGCCCTTTGCCTTGATCTCTGGGAAATGCAGGTGTATCCTGAGCTTGAAGATCAGAGAGCTTGTCTACCATCAGGATCTTTTCTGACTTGTTCTTCAGATAACACCATTCGCTTCTGGAACATGGATAGCAACCCTGACTCTCCCTGGCAGAAAAACATCTTCAGTAATGTGAGTGCCTTCACGGTGAACCATCTTTTAGGAACCACAAAGACCTACTTACAGCTAGAACACTGAGGCAGGAGGGAGTCTGATAGAATCTTGCTCTCAGGCTTCGCTAGGGGCAGGAACCAGGAACCAGTGCAAGTCACTCCCTATTACCCTCTCTCTTGCTTCTCTCTGTCTCCCTCTGTTTCTACTTAGTGCAGGTCTCTCTACTAATCAGCAGCTGCTGTCCAGTTGTGTCTACACAGCCACTCTAGGAAACCTGACCCACTCAGCAGAAGAGAAGTTCCTCCCGAGTCTTGAGCCGTAGCTCCTTGGCAGAGCTCTTTGGTTCATCAACCAAATCGTACAGAGGCTTCCCCTGTGTGGGAAGCTGCTATGGGTGGGGGTGCTGACAGGACCCCAAAGACAGCCATAATGTGAGACTGGGGAGACACTATGCTGAAGAAGTGGTTGGTATGGCTAGGTCAGTAAAGGAGCTTCTGTGAGGAGCTGAAACCTGAATCATGCACTTACGACTCCGCAGACACTTCCTAAGGTCTGTACCAGGTGGGTACATGCTGGGCCCCGATCAGCTAAGACAGACCCCTCTCCTGTACTTGTGGCACCCACAGGCTAGTGCGGGGAGGCAGAGAGTGAACTAACAACTGCACGAGCTGTGATAAAATCACAAACGTGGTAAGCGGTATGAAGGGAAATTGCAAATTGCTAGTAGGATATACAGGGCCCAGCACAAATAACACCCCTTTTTTATTACAAAATCATAAGCATGTAATTCTGTAATATGACAACATCACACTCAAACACCCCAGGTGTTTGAGTAGGTGAAGTGTTCAAATTAAAACTAAAAATTATTACACCCATATTATTACCCTACCAACCACACTCAAGCAGGCTTTTCTTCTGTGGGACTCTGTATCACAGGGCCATCTGATCTTATTTTTGGCATCAGGGGCAGCTTCCTGGAGGAAGAGACAACTCAGCTGAGAGATATGGAGCATTGGGAGGAGGAAAGAGGAGAGGGGACAGTGCCCAATGCCAAAGGAACAGCTTGTGCAAAGGCCATGAGGTGGGAAAGAGCTTAGTGAGTTGGAAAACCTGAGAAGTCAGTGGGGCTGGAACAAAAAAGGCCCTTAATGCAGGGAGTACATAGCAGGTACTCCTTCACTGTTCCCTTTGCACTGCCTGCCCCACCCCGCACCCGCCCCACCACCCATACTGCCATCTTTTCTTCTGTACCTGTGACATACATGTTATATTTGGCTGCATGGAAAGAAAACCCCACAACAAGAGGTAAAAGTTTGGCTTTCTGACTCATAAAAATCATCTAGATGTAACCAGTTCAGACCGTTGGGGCAGCTGCAGGAAGGCTCCAAGAGCCTTCCAACGCTCCACTCTGCCATTGTGAAGGGTGGCCCCTATGTCCACCATCCAAAATGGCTGCCAGAGTTCCAGTCATCACATCAGTGAGTCTCAGACCCCAGGAAGGAAGCAGAAGGGCTCCCACTTGCTTTCCATTTCACTGACCACACTTTATTCACAGATCCTCACCTAGCTACAAGGGAGGCTGGGAAACATAGTCATTATTCTTAGTGGTGAACCTCCCAGGTCAGACTTGGAGTTCTGTTACTAACAAAGAATGGGAGACTGGCTCTTGGGATACAAAATTACAGAGGTGTTTCAGACCTTCTCACTGTACCGACTTCAGCCCTTTCCTTCTTGCAGACCCTACTGAAGGTGGTGTATGTAGAGAATGACATTCAGCATCTGCAGGATATGTCACACTTCCCAGACCGGGGGAGTGAGAATGGGATATCTATGGACGTGAAAGCTGGAGTACGAGTCATGCAAGTCAGTCCTGATGGCCAACACTTGGCTTCAGGTGACCGAAGTGGAAATCTGAGGCAAGTGTGCTCTGGTGGGTGTCTGGTGTCCACCTCCCAGCTTGGGCTCATGGCTACTCAGGCTGGTGGGGAGGAACCCTGGCCTTTGCACCTGCAGCTACTCATTGGGAATCAGGGGCTGTGAGTAGCAATCCTGTAACCAGCCACCCCTGGGATCTTAAGCACAGAGTCTTCCAAAAGGGCTAAGGTGAGGGTGGGTACTGGGACCTCAAGAGCTGAGGCATGCCAACTTTGCCTACAGAGTAGGCAGGCAAATTTGCATGACTCTAGGACAGGGTAACACTTTACCAGATGTGTGGTACCCCTGCCAAACCATCAGAGAAGATGCCAGCCGGAGCTTGTGGGGTCCTGGTAGGCCTGGGTGAGGAGCCAGGAGGGTGGGACATTTGAGAGCAGAGGTTTTTCGAGATGTTACAATAGATGCTGGCGGCATAGGAGCCCTGTCGCAGGGACCGGGTTTAAGTGGATGAATGACAGCTGGGACCACCTGGCGCTGGGGCTGTTGAGGGATGGAAAGGACTAGGGGGAACTGGAGAGCATGCCCTCAAAGTTGTCACGTGTCCTCATCGTCCAAGAAGAACAGAAAGTGCAGGGTGGGGTTTCCCGTGAAAATTCTGTGGTTTTTACAAAGCCGACAACTGTTTTGATATCAATCACTGCACCAGGCAAACCGAATGTGTCAGTGGGCTGCCCCCACTGACAGCACCCTGCCGTGAATGGTGCAAGCAGCAACAACGGCTACACGGGCATAGCACTCTTCCCCCGGGCTGGGCACTGGCCTGATACTATGTGTATCTCAACCACTTTAGTCGCCTCACTGACCCTCTGATGTAAGTGCTGTTATCAGCCTCATTTTCGTGTGGGTGAACTGAGGGAAGAGGAGCTAAGTAACTAGGCACAGGCAGAGAGCAGAGAAACCGGGATGGTTGTCTCTTGTTTCAACCCTGGATGACGCCTCACTGTTCGCTTTCCCTTGGAGAGAATGAGGAAAGTCTAGATTTGAGACTAAGAATGACGGATTGGAATTAGATGTTCCCACCCTTAGGTCCTATTCTTGAGGATGCCCTCTGACCTCTAACCCCTGACCCCAGCTCCCTCCCCTTCCCCAGGGTTCACTTGCGAAACAGCTCTGCCCTAACCCTTGTTCTCCCCAGAGGACTGTCCTAGATCTGGCCCGTGGAGCCCCTGAGGTACCCCCAGCTTTGGCACTGCTTCCTTTAAGATGGCAGGTTTCTAGATGATAACAGTGGTTCGGTGTCTCTAAACTACTTCCTGATGTCACCTACCTGGCAGTGGCAGAGTGCCTGGCGTGGGAGCGGTGCTGGGAGGGCCCTGCGAGAAGGGTATAGCGGGCGGTGTGTGTCTCCTAGGATCCATGAGCTGCACTTCATGGATGAGCTGGTCAAGATGGAGGCCCACGATGCTGAGGTGCTATGCCTGGAGTACTCCAAGCCTGAGACTGGTGAGCCCCTGGCAGGGCGACAGGGGGCGAGGCAGGGGAATGGCCCCCCTGACAGAGCCATAGGGAGGGGTAGTTGGTGTCTGCTAGGGCTGTGAGTGACAGCTAGCAGTCCTGTGTTTAGTAAGGGCCCCTGTCTCTGGACCCTGGGACCAAGGTGACTAGGACTCCAGAAAGCAAGACACTGGCAGGCAGGACTGCGCTGGACTTAGCCTGGTGCCCAGTGCCCTGAGCAGAGCACGGGCTAAGGAGGTGGGTGTCGAAGGAGCGAATGTACGACGAGTTCATCCTCTGCGAGGGAAGGTAGGTTGACCGTGAAACTTGTTTAATGCCTACAGGAAAATTACACGAATATTATAGTAATACCCACATGCTCGTCACCCAGATCCCCCACGTTTTTCTTCTTTTAAAACCTCTCTGCCCCTGTGACTGTGTAATGAGTTTATCTGCTTCTCCTCTCTCCATCTGTGTGTGTGTGTGTACATACACGCACACAGCACGATCGCAGCACATACATTCTTTTCTTTTCATTTGCTGGACTATTTGAGTGTAAATTGCAGGCACGATGCCCGTTCACCCTTAAATGCTTTTGTCAGCATTTCCTCGGAATGGGGACAGCTGTTTACGTGACCACGGACGGGGCTTATCAAATGTGGGGATTTTACTTTGACGCCATGCCGCCGTCTGCCTTACGGTCCTTACATTTTGCCAGGTGTCCCAGTATTGTCCTTTAGCACCTTTGTTTTCCAGTCCAGGTTCACACTTTAGTTGCCCTGGCTCTTTTGTCACCTTTATTCTGGAACATTTCCATACACTTAATTTGTCTTTATGACTTTGGCATTCTGCAGAGTGTAGACCAGTCATTTTATAGAATTCCCCTGGATTTCGGTTTGTCTGTTTGTTTTGCCCATAATCTGATTTCAATGACACAGTCTCGGTAGGAACATAACAGAGGGAGAGCCATGTCCTCATATGTTAACGGTCTTTCCCATGCTCTTCTTTTCTTCTTCCTTCCTCTGCACCACCTGCCCCACTAAATTTTCCTTAAATTTGTCTTCATTCGGTATACCTTTCCTGAGCGCCCTTCCACCTCAGGTCACACGTTAGGCCTCAGAAGTACCAGGTGGCCAGTGTAGGCACTGTCTGAGGGGGCCAGCAGGGAAGGCCTAGGGGTAGAAGGAAGTGGAGCAGTGGTAGAAGGAAGGTAGTCAGCAGGGCCCGGACAAGGCCCCTGCAGCCAGAGCTCAGAGAGTGAAGGGGCAGTGTTTTCAGGAGGCGGAGAAGTTGGCAGGACTTCACATGGCATGCCAAGGAATTGGACTTGGTAGGAAGGAGTGCTGGGCTCTGCCAGGATGTCTGCTGTGGGCACGAGTGAAGGAACGTCCAGGTGTACCTGAAGATCAGTGCTCCCTGAACTGGTGGCATGGGATGTGAAATGCCAGGGTTGGGGGCTCTGGAGAAAGATTACACAGAGCTGAGGGAGTGCGCCCCTTCTGGGTTTGGGGCAAGCTAGCAGAAATTATGGAACGAAAGACCCCTTCTTCGAGACTTGGAAAGCTTGGCTGTGCTGCTCTCCAGGAGGCCAATGCCCCGAGTAGCCTCCGGGAAACCCAGGGCCACTCTGTCCACTCACAGGGTTGACTGTGCTGGCCTCGGCCAGTAGGGATCGACTGATCCATGTGCTGAACGTGGAGAAGAGCTACAACCTGGAGCAGACCCTGGACGACCATTCCTCCTCCATCACGGCCATCAAGTTTGCAGGTGAGCCCCTTCCTTCCCGCTTCCAGCGCCTTCTCAGATGTGTTCCTTTGGCAACAGTAAAAACCCTCTTCAGCTTAAACAAAAAAATGGGAGAAGAAAGCTCTGGATTGGGGCACAGCTGGATCCAAAGGTTGAATTTTTTAAATTATCAGGACTCTCTCCTCTGTTAGCTGTGCCTTTCTCTGGAGGACAGGATCTTGGTTGTCTCTGGGCCACTGGAAAGAGATTTGCCCTTTTCCTATTGATTTTGGCCAAAACTGGGAGCTGACTTTCCTCTTGCAGGTTTGAGGCACCTGCTCTTTCCAGAAGAGTTAGCAGTGCCAGGGCATTGGGACGTTCTCTTTGGCCAGGTTCTGGTGCCCAGCCACCGCCTACCTCCACTCCTGATCTAGGAGGACTGGCATTAGATGAGTGCTGGTCCCCCAAGAGAAATCAAGGTGCTGATCTTGTGAGAGGGCAGGATGGGCACTGGTGGTTTGGCAGAAAATAGGTGACAGCGACCATCGCCGGAGGCCAGTTCTCTGCTGGGGTATTATCCTTGTGCCGTCACAGGAGTCATCGCCTTCCTCACCCCTGTTACAGCCAGAATCGCACAGGGGGTAGGTGCAGGCCTAGGGTCTTACCGAACGCTGTTCTCCAAAGTCTGCGCTCCACCAGGTCATCCAAGGGATTCCTCCAAGACTGAAAAGATTCGGTTTGTAGATCCCTGGCCCTAAGGGTTTCCAAGGGGAGGCGAGGCAGGCCCTGTGGCAGAACCCAAGAACGTGTTCAAAAGTATATTTAAGAAGATTATATTCATGGGAAGAATAATACATTCGTGCATGGTAAGTTCTTGACTAAGAAGTGTTTTTCACATATAATTTTGTGACTGAGAATGTATTAATGTCTCTTGGACATTACTCCAAGAGACTCCGTGTCCCTGCTCCCTGCCCGGTCTCTCTCTGGCTCAGGTGACAGGGAGCTGGGGAAATAAGTTGACAGTGTTTGATGTGTCTTGATGAAGGCCTATCAAAAGTCGATCGGGTAGAACTTCTCAGACATCCTTAAAGACCTATTTGGCCCTGGCCTGTGCCTTGGTGGATTGGAGCGTCATCCCGTGACTGAGGGTTGCGGGTTTGATTCCCGGTTGAGGCGCATAGCTAGGTTGTGGGTTCCATCCCTGGTCTGGGCACATACCTAGGGTGTGAGTTCAATCCCTGATCCAGGCACGTGCGGTCCCCCATTTGGGCTCTCTCACATTGATGTTTCCCTCTCTCCCTTCCTAAACAATGGAAAAGTGTCCTTGAGTGAGGATAAATAATAATAATAATAATAATAATAATAATAATAATATATATATTTTTTAAAAGCCGTTCATTCCATCGGCTAGAGGAAGTTAGAGCAAATCTGGCAGTTCGACCCCGGTGACCTCACCTTTAACGAATGGTCTAGATCCAAGAGAGGTGATGACTGGCTCAGGGGGTGGCCCCGAAGTTGGTCCTTTAGGGCACCTTCTGAAGGGTGTAGGCCTTCGTTAGAGCCCCAGCCAGCCTGAGAGGATGCAGCTCCTAGACCTGGCTCCTGACCGCTTTGCTCTGCTGGGCTGGCTCACTTGGAGGTTATGCTCAAAACAGTGATAGTCGGCATAAACTGGGCACCCGTCGGTGCCAACCTATCTGAAGCTGCCCTGCTAAATAAGGACTGAGGCTTTTAACTTTTCCCTGCAGCATATCCAGAAAGTGAATACAGAACGTAGGTTATGGAATACAGTCATGCGCCGCGGGACGTTTCAGCCACTGACAGGCTGCCTGTACTAAGGTGGTCCCATAACATTATAGTGTAGCTGAAAATTTTCTACCGCCTAGTGACATCGTAGCCGGTGTAATGTCACAGTGCAACACGGGCCGTGGTGCTCACGTGTTCATGGCGATGCCAATGCAAGCAAACTGGTGCTGTCAGTCGTACAAAAGTATAGCATGTATGATTGCATACAGTACATAATACTTGATAATACTAATAATAACCAAATATGTTACTGGTTCATGTATTTACGATGCCTCTAATTGTTATTTTAGCATGTACTCTTTCTCCTTATAAAACAAAGTTTGCTGTGAAACGGTGTGGTGTGTTGCACTGGCAGCAACCTCACCGTCTCGTGTTTACTGAGTCTCTGGACCCCATCGTTCCCTCCAGCGCTCGATCCCATCTGGTGTTGTTTTGTGCAGTGACATGCCGCACAGGCTTGTGGCCTAGGAGCAGCGGGCTATTCCGTGTAACCTGGGTGTGTTGTACGGACGCTCTCCCGTCTAGGTTTGTGTAGGCGCGCTCTGTGACGTTATCCCAACACCAAAGTCGCCTCATGACACATTTCTCAGAACTCATCCCCGCTGGTAAGTGGTGCCCGACTGTAATACAGTGAACACCACGTCAAGGCTCACGGTCAGTAGGTATGAACTGGAACGCACACACCCATATTTGTTTGTAGCCAGCAACTGTTAGGACGGCTTGCGGTCCTAACATTGCTAAATGCTTGGACCTACCAGGCTAAGAAGCAAAACATCACTAGTAACTTACAGGCCCTCTCTGGGTCCCGGCCTCTCCCTCTCGGGGCTCACATGCCTCTGGGAGCCAGTGGCTCTTGCTCCAGCAGCCTCCCAACTCGCATGTCACCCCCAGGCTCTCTCAAACATCTTCTCGTGAGGGAGCAGCATCTGTTGTACTGAGCTCCTAAATATTTATTTTGTCTTTTCGTTTTCACCACAACTCTGTGAGGTCTTTGTACTGTTATTCTTACTCTATAGAGAAAGAAGAAGAAGAAGAAAAGTGCTTACCAGGTGGCAGCCACTGTTTAAGGGTTTCCCACAATTTCTCGAGGCAGGGGCTGTTATAGGCCCATTATACAGGCAGGAAGCTGAGGTTCAGAGAAGAAGCTGGTTTCAGAGCACAGTGTTTAACCAGAGAATGCCTGGCTTCAGTCCTGGCCCTGTCCTGACTCTCTGTGCACCCTGGGACAAGGACTGTGTGGCTCAGCCCCTGGGTCACAGTTGTGCGATGAAGTGGCTAGTGAGCAGTCAGGAAGAGGGCGGCACGGGCAAGCACAGGGCCTGGCCTGAGGCATGTGTGGGTGTTCTGATCATGATCGCATGAGCCTCCCAGTGTCTGCCTGTCTAAGACATGCAGCCCCTTCTGTGTCCTTGGCCTTTGTTTCCCTCTCTGCCCTTGCTCTGCAGGGCCCTCCCTTGCAAGTGCTCCATCTGTACTTCCTCACACGCACAGCTCACATCTTACAGACTCCTACGTGCACCCAGCATCCACCTCACCTCGGGGAAGCCCTCCCTGAACCCCAGCTGGGTTCCCTTGCAGTGGTGGCCCAGCCCTACGTAATACACCGCTGCCTCCTCTTCCAGGCAACAGAGACATCCAGATGATCAGCTGTGGGGCTGACAAGAGCATCTACTTTCATAGTGCCCAGCAGGTAGTGTGGGGTGGCCTTCTTGGGGGCTGGGGTAGGGGGGTGCTTGTCACAGCTGTCCTTTGAAGGTCCTGCCTGCCCTGCCAGGGCTCGGATGGGCTCCACTTTGTCCGCACCCACCATGTGGCAGAGAAGACCACCTTGTATGACATGGACGTTGACATTACCCAGAAGTACGTGGCTGTGGCCTGCCAGGACCGCAATGTGAGGTGAGGAGCTGCCCTGGGCCCTTCGTCAGCCTGGCCTGGGCTGCTTTCTGAGTGGGGCCTGTCCAGGACCTGGCCGAGTCTGTTTGCTCATGCACTGTCTGCTCTCTTTCCCCATGCTCACCTGGTCCCTGAGAGGCCGAGTGACTGGAGCGACCCAGCAGGTGTTTCTTAGGAGCTGGTTTCACCTGGGCATAGCCTCAGGATCAGCAGAGGGTTCCTTCTGTCTCTCCAGAAGCCTATGCGGGGTGCCTGAGAGGCGCCGGTGTGGCTCATGAACTTATTCATTCACCTACATTACCCAAGCACCTGTCTGGGACAAACAGTGCAGGAGTAACAGCAGTGAGCAGGGCAGCCCCGGGGCCCTGCCTTCACAGAGCCCATAGTCCAGTGGAGGACAGATGGACACTTCACCAGAGAGTGACAACTTGGAGTGGTCAGGGCTGGGATGGGGATAGACCAAGGGGTGGGGGGCCCTGGGGCAATACCTGACCCTACCTCTGCTTAATGGAAGGAATGTCTGAGCTGAGACTCCGAAGGCCACAGAGGATGGAGCCATGGCAGGGGGCCAGTATGTAAAGGACACGGCATGTGCAAAGAGGTCCTCCACCTCCTCCAACCGCTCATTCCAGTTGGGTGCCGGGCACTCAGCTCGCTCTGTGGCAGGGGAGATGGACCTTAATTCCAACAGACGCCCTAATGGGTCATTTCCATGACCTGAGCCTGAGATGGTGTCTCATTCTCTGAGACAGGGTTTCCGTCCAGGCATCAGATGGGGAATAAGAGCTGGCAGTGGCCTTCCAGGGGCGAGGACGGGGGTAGGTGGGCAGATCCGTGTGGGCCATGTTCTGTGACCGCCTCCCCAGAGTCTACAACACCATGAACGGAAAGCAGAAGAAGTGCTACAAGGGCTCCCAAGGCGAGGAAGGGTCCCTGCTGAAGGTGAGGACCCAGGGCCCCTGGGCTGAAAACTGTACACGGACCCCACACACAAGTCTCCCCTTTGTGTCTGCTGTGCTGATGAGCCACCTTAGACCTGTGTCCTCCTTGGCACCTGATTAAAGGATCACATGCTGGCCAGCCACCCACTCTGGCCTGGCTGACCAAGGATGCTCGGGAGCTAGGGGTGGCCCAGACCGCTTCACCTTCATTTACTGAGTCCTTCTCCAGGTGGAGCCATCTGAAGTGGCTTCCATTTCGAGTGGCAAAAGAGTGTGGTGGGAAGACTCCAAAGGTCCTGGGCTCCCTTGCCAGGCTTGTCTCCTGCCTGTGTTATCCAGGCCAAGGCAGGGACCTTCTCAGAGCCTCTGGACTAATTGAGAGTTTGGGCTCCAGGGTCAGAACCCCCACCACACAGCTCTGTCTCAGGCTGACTGTGACCCGGGCGAGCAGCGCCTCTCCAGTCTGGTTCACCATCTGTCAAGTGCAAGTGCGAGGAGTTTCTGCCGCAGGGTTGTTGTGCGGGGGAACGAGTTACACCCACGCAGCGCTCAGCACAGGGCCTGGCTGCCGTCAGTACCGCTGTTGTGTGTGTGAGCTTTTTCACCTGTGCGGTGGGAGCAGGGGCTCCCACCCGACGAGGGTGTGTCTGTGAGGCTCTCTGGGATGGGCCCGTGGGCCCAGTGTCCAGCTCCAGGGTGGCCCTCAGTCAGTGGGGACTGGAGTCTTTGACCTGGGCCTCCCCATAGAGAGGAAGCAGGCAGCATAAAGCATCACTCGCATTCTCTCCCTGGCAGGTCCACGTGGACCCCTCAGGCACCTTCCTAGCCACAAGCTGCTCTGACAGAAGCATCTCAGTGATTGACTTTTACTCGGGCGAGTGCGTTGCCAAGATGTTTGGCCATTCTGGTGGGTGTGCCTCCCTGCTTGGGACATCTCCTCGCCCACCCCCACACAGCCTTCTGACTCAGAAGGTCAGCACAGCTTCTCTGTTCTGTTTCTAGACATCGTGACCGGCATTAAGTTCACCTACGACTGTCGTCACTTGATCACAGTGTCAGGAGACAGGTGGGAAAGGCCTAGAGACTGCCCTGGCTGGCCTCCCTCTGGGGATGTGTTTCTTCTGCACTGTAGGGAGAGCAGGGGCCCGGACCCTGGCAGTACCAGGCTTACAACCTGCCTGCGCAGAGAGCTCTTCTGAGTGTTCCAGCTTTCTCTCTCCTTGGACGGCAAGCACCTTGGTGTCACAGCCGGCCCTGAGTTCAAATCCCAGATTTGCTACTTACTTACTTACTTGTGACCTCGAGCAGGTCATTTCCCCTCCCTGAGCTTCAGTTTGTTCCTTTGTAAGAGGGTCGATACCATTTACCTTGAAAATTGTATGGTGATAATTAAATGAGATGATTATATATGTCATCCTGATATATTTCCTTATGTAAGTTATATATGTAATAATTTATAATAAATATAATAAATAAATTCCTTAGCACGTGGTTGGTACCCGAGGAAGTCCCTTTTCTTACTCCCTTCAGTTTACTACCCTGCTTCCTCGCGACCCCTTTCCTTGGCCTGGAGGCCCTCAGAGCAGGCTAGCTGGGGTTAGCCGGGGTTCCCTGGAGCCCCCCACCCCGGATTCAGACCTGACATGGTCGGGAGTCCCTGCACTAAGCTGATGGGTTTTGTTTTCTGGGAGTTGCCAAGAAGTGGGGTCTTGGCTGTGATGATGGAGGTGGCCTCGGAGTCAGGTGACTTTCGCAGTCAGTGTTTCTGACCCTTCCACATCTCTCTTTGGCCTCTACAGCTGTGTGTTCATCTGGCACCTGGGCCCAGAGATCACCAACTGCATGAAGCGGCACCTGCTGGAAATTGACCATCAGGAGCAGGGGCAGCAGAACACAAAGGATGGGAAGTGGAGCAGCCACTCCAGGTCCTAGCAGCCACCTGCACAGCTCCTCTCTCTCCTGCCCCAGAGGAATGTTTTCCTACTGTAGGCCTCAAGAGGCAGGATGCTGGGGACAGAGCCGTAGCCAAGACAGCCCTGGGCCCTGCCTTTTGTACACCCTCAGGGAGGAGATGGACTTTGAATACAAAGTTATAGTAACACATATGAGAAGGGTTTTGGAGCAGAGATGCAAAGTACTTGGAGAGCCTGTGAGTACTGTGATGCAGGAAGCCCCAGGAGGCTGTGGAGACCAGAGGAAGCCCCTGACCCAGGAGGGAGGTGGTCAGGGAAGGGTCCAGTGTCATTGACATGCCTTCTTACTCTTTAAAGTTCTCGTGCTGTGGAGACCACTTTTATTTGAAGTGAATTTATCGTCTAGTTTTTACTTTGGAAATTTGGTTTGGAGGTCTCGGTTTTAGTGGGAAATTGTAGGTTTTTCCTCTGCCCTGCCCCCGGAGCTGTCCCTGTCTCTCTGTCTTGAGGCTTTGTCATTGCCTCCCCGTGGGGACCAGGCCTTGATGTTTGCCGCCTGTCCTGCAGTGGGCTTGGAGGCTTTGTAGATAGAGGCACCAAGGGAGAGAACAGTTACCTTTGGCTCTCGGTTTCGAGTCTCACACCCTACCCTGGGACCGGGGCAGGGTCCTGGCTCCAGTGCCCACCTCGTGTCAAGCATGTAGTCTCCTGTACTCCAAAGGAGCTAAAATCTCATCGCTACCCGCTGCTTCCCCAAACAGGTCCCAGCAGCTCAGTACTCAAGCCCCACTATCTGTTTTGTTTTCCAAAGATCCCATTGTTGTGGCCTTCGGAGTTTCTTATTCTTTGAGCCCAGCCTTTCTGATATCTCATTTAGTACGGTGATCTGTTTCTAGCAGGGTGGGTATGGCAGGTGAGAGCTCCCAGCACCATAGGTTCATGTGGAACCGAGCACAGGGCCCTGGCCCTAGGCGGATCCCTCTAGGACCTCATTTGCCTATTTCTCTCCCTGTCTTCCTCACTCCTGGCTCCAGGCAGGAGACATGTACCTCGAGCAAGATTTGCCCCCTCAGCCCTGGGGAGCAGACAGAGGATGAGCTGGAGGAAGAGTGTGAACCTGAAGAGCCGCTGAGGACGCCATCCAGAGAGAGCTTGGATCCAGGTTGGGGAACCGATCCATCCAAAGGAGCCCTCGTTCGACCTCTGTCAGTGTAGGGGTTGTGGCTGGGTTTCGCCCCTACTTTGTTTTCAGTGCCTGGCACATACTGAAGCTCAGCAACCATATTGGCCAGGACTCGTCTCAGTGTAATAGCAACCAGACTCTCATTGGTGTAGCTAGAAAAAGAATTTATTGGTTCATGTACCTGAAAATTTGAGAGGATGGCTTCGGGCATAGCTGGACCCAGGTAGTCAAGCGATGTTCAAGGAGTGTATTTATTTTCTATGTTTTGGCTTTACTTTTCTCCACATTGGCTTTCCTGTCAGACAGACTTCCTTTCCTGGGAGGGACGGATGTAAAGAGGATGCCCCAGGGAAAAACAGAGCACGTTAACCAGAAGACAGAACAGATTTTGTTGTTCAGGCAGAAAGGGAGACTATTAGCTTAATGACTTTATGAAAGGCCAGACTCTCTATAAATCTCTACTCCTCAGCATAGTGCCTTGGTTGGCATAGGTCCTCGTGGTTGCAAGATGGCTGCTTAAGTTCTAGGCATCAGAGGCATGCTTGAATAGGACATTTCCTCCTAGACTATCTTTCAGAAAGGAACATTCCCTACCCTCGCTGGTGCAGCTCGGTGGTTTGAGTGCCAGACTGCGAGCCGCAGGGTTGCTGGTTTGATTCCTGGTCAAGGCACATGCCTGGGTTGCAGGTTCCGTCCCAGGTCGGGGCACATACACAAGGCAGCTGATCGGTGGTTCACTCACATCGATGTTTCTCTCATTCTTTCTCCCTCCCTTCCCCTCTCTCTAAAAAATAAATACAACCTTTAGGAAGAGACAGACAAAGAGAGAAAGAAAGAAATATTTTCCCAGAAGCCCCTGACAGGCTTCTCTCAGGTCCCACTGGTCATGATTGCTCCAGCTATGAGAGAGGCTGAGAACAGTGATCAGCACTAGGTGCTTTCAGTGTGGGTGGTGGGCTCCACCAACAAGGGTCACAGGTGGCTGATTGCTAGGCAATAGCAATGTGAGAGTGCAGCCTTGGAAAAAAATCAGTTCATGTTCTTTGTCTCCACCCTTGCTCCTGGTCCAGTATCCTCTCCAGGGTGACCACTCTTTAAAACGATTTCTTTTTTTTAGTATATTTTATTGATTTTGCTGTTACGGCTGTCCCAATTTTCCCCCCTTTGCCCCACTCCATCCTGTACCCCACTTCCCTCCAAAAATCCCTTCCCTTAGTTCACGCGTCCATGGGTCATGCATAGAAGTTCTTTGGCTACTCCACTTCCTATACTGTTCTTAACATCCCTCTGTTTATTTTGTACCTACTGAGTTGTACTTCTTAATCCCTGCACCTTTTCTCCCATTCTCCCACACCGCTGGCCCCCGCCCCCCACATGATAACCCTCCAAATGATCTCCATATCTATGATTCTGTTCCTGTTCTGCTTGTTTGCTTAGTTTTTTAGATTTGGTTTTGATACTCGTGCATTTGTTGCCACTTTAACGTTCATTGTTTTGATCTTCTTTGTCTTATATGGTTCCCTTTAGCATTTCATGTAAGAATGGCTTGGTGATGATGAGCTCCTTTAACTTGTCCTTGTCTGGGGAGCACTTTATCTGCCGTCCCGTTCTAAATGATAACTTTGCTGGATAGAGTAATCTAAGTTGTAGGTCCTTGCTTTTCATCACTTTGAATACTTCTTGCCAGTCCCTTCTAGCCTGTAAAGTATCTTTTGAGAAATCAGCTGGCAGTCTTACAGGAACTCCTTTGTAGGTAACTGTCTGCTTTTTCTTTTGCTGCTTTCAAGATTCTCTCTTTATCTTTAACCTTTGGCGTTTGAATGGTGATGTGTCTTGGTGTGGTCCTCTTTGGGCCCAACTTGTTTGGGACTCTTCATGCTTCCTGGACTTGTATGTCTGTTTCCTTTACCAAATTAGGGCAATTTTCTTTCGTTATCTTTTCAAATAAGTTTTCAATTTCTTGCTCTTTCTGTTCTCCTTCTGGCACCCCTATGATTCAGATGTGGTTACATTTGCAGATGTCCCAGAGGCTCCTTGCTCTAGTCTCGTTTTCTTGAATTCTTTTTTCTTCTTGGTGTTCTGATTGAGTGGTTTTTTCTTCCTTATGTTCCAAATTGTTGGTTTGAATCTCGGCTTCATCTTCTCCACTGTTGGTTCCCTGTAGATTTTTCTTTATTTCACTTCACGCAGCCTTCATTTCTGCCTGGGTCTTCTTTATGCTGTTACAGTACCCAATGATTTCTTTGAGCACCTGATCACCAGTGTTTTGAATTGTGCATCTGATAGGTTGCCTACGTCCATTTTATTTAGTTAACTTTCCTTTTTAGGAGTTTTTTTGTTCTGTTCTTTCCTTTGATCCACATTTCTTAGTCTCCTCAGTTTGGCAGCCTCCCCGGGTTTGTTTCTGTGTATTAGGTAGAGCTGCTTTGACTCCGTGTCTTAGTAGCATGGCCTAGTGTAGAAAAGGCACCCGTCTGGATGAATTTGGCTCCTTTAAGTGCTTGGTTGTTGGACTTCCATACAGCTCGATTTTCTGCCGAACCTGGGTGACGTTTGTTCTGTAGTTCAGTTGTAATTTTTGCTATAGTTGTGCGAGGAGGTGAAGTGTGTCTACCTGTGCCTCCATCTTGGCTGGAAGTCTCTCCATCTGCCTGCTGCTGGCCGGGTGGAGGGCTGACCGCTTTTACCAGTTTCCTGTGACTATAGGACTTTTCCTGAACATGATGTACATATGTATATATCCATAGGAAACACATATTTATGTCCATAAGTGGTAGTATAGTACACATATTGTTCTTTTTCCACTGAGTAGTATCTCACCCACCTGTATGTTGGTGGATACCAAGCAGAGGCCGCCCTCTTTTGACCAGCGGCATACTAGGGTATTTTAAGTTATTCCCTCTGGGTGGGCATTTAGGTTTTTTCCAAGTTCACACTGTTGTGAAGGAGGCTAAGTGCCTGGGCCCCCTCTTTGGGCATGCGTGAGGGCATTTCTCCAGGACAGAGGCCAAGGACTGGCACTGCTGGGCCCTGGGGTTAGTACACTTTTTCTTTTAAAAGAGAACCCCGGGGGCCCTCCTTACTGCCCCCTCCCCAGCAGTCAGTGTTAAGCCCTTCTTTCCCCCGTATTTTTGACAGCATTTGATAGTATGAAGCACTTTAATTTTGTCAGATCTTAGGGGTAAAACATTATATCTCATCGTGTAAATGTGCATTTCCCTGACAATTAGTGAGGCTGAGCATCTTCTGATACATCTGTGGATTCCTATACTGTTTGGAAATGGTGCCTGTTTATGTTTGTTGCCCATTTGTCTGCGGGGTTGTTTACTGTCTTTTTTTTATGGGTTCCATGTGTCTCTTCAGATCCTTCGTGCCTGCTGACCAACGGCAAGCTGCCACTCTGGGCAAAGCGGCTGGTGAGTCTGGGATGCCTGGGGGCTGGCAAGGTAAGGGTGCCATCCTCCATGACCTTGTTTCTTCTAGGAGCACTTCCCCTCCTGCATCTCTCTTCTCCCTGGAGAACCCTATCGCCCTTCTAGTCTCAGCTTCGATAGCCCTTCATTCGTGCAACATGCATTTACTGAACACCTATCCTCTGCTAGGCATTGTTCTGGCCGTGAGACACAGCGGTAAACAAGGCAGGCAAACTTTCTTCCTTCACAAGCTCATTTTCTTGTGTGGGACATGGACAATATCCACGGTAACCTAAGTGCTATGGAGGGGAAAAAATATTGAGAAGGAAAATAAGGAGTATTGGGGGAGGGGTGACAATTTTAGGGTCAACAGAAAAGGCTTCCCTGGGAAGATGATATTTGAGCAGAGTCAAAGTGAGAAATGCAGATCGTGGGAAAGAATTTTGCAGGCAGAGAGACCAGTTTGCAAGGGCCACGGCCACGAGGCAGGACTGTGCTTAGCATGTCTGAGAAAGTTCAGGGGCACTGAGGTGCCTGGGTCGAGGGTGGATAAGGGGTAGAATGAAAGAAGGGCTCAGCGGGGCAGTGGGGGCCAGACGGTGCGGGGCCACATGGGTCGTGGTGCACTCCCTCGATACTCCTTGTTGTCCTTCTCCACTTATTTTTCCCCCCACTGCGCTGAGTGAGACGGAGACAAGGGAGGGCTCAGAGCTGAGGATGGCCACCATCTAACTCGTGTGTTAACAGGTCCCTGTGGCTGCTTGTTGGAAACAGTTTCTGAGAGGGAAGAAGGGGTCCTAGGGAATAGACTGCTGAGATGATCCTGGCAGGAGAGATTGGAAGCTGGACCAGGAGGAAGAAAAAAAAATGGTTGGATTCTAGAGGGATTTTGAAAGTGGAGCCAAATGGTTGGATTGTGAGAGGAAGAGAGAGATCCAGATGACGTTAATATTGAACTAATGGACGTTTTCTTGGAAGAGGGGCAGACTCTGAACCCTAGGTAGCAGAACTCTAAACCCTAGGTTGGAGCAATGTCCGACTTCACATCAAAGCCTACAGGGAAATACTCCCCTGCCATCCCCTTCCCTGCAGAGCAGGTCAGGGTATGTGGACATGCTCTCTCAGTCCCCCAAGCCTCCCCTTATTAGTGCATATTACAATCGGAATTACATTCAACAAATAATCACTGTATACTTACTCTGTGTGGGCTTTGTTCTAAGTCTTTTCTATTTATGATCTCATTGAATTCTCATTGAGGTAGGGGCTGTTCCTGTCCCCACTTCACAGATAGAGAAACCAAGGCCCAGAGGGGTTAAGTAACTTGTCCAGGGTGACACAGCTAGGAATTATAGGACGTGGGGTCGAGCGTAGGCAGGCTGGCTCCAGAGTGTGAGTTCTCAAACACGCGGCCTTCACCGTCCCTCAAGCAACAGTCTTGGTAATAGGCGGCGGTGGGCTGGGCCCGGATGGGAGGGCAAGTGGCTGTACCCTGCGTGTGTTTGAATGGCAGAGCTGACAGAATTTGCTGAAGAAATACCATGTGGACTATGAGGGACAGAGTAAGAGAGAGGAGTGAATGAAAGATGACCTCAAGGTTTGGGACCTGAGCAACTAGACAGAATGGCTGAGATAGGGAAGGCTCTAGGAGAAGCAGGTTTGGGGTGTTGGAAATCACGTACAAACATATTCGCTTGGAAATACCCACTAAACATCCACGTGGAGCTGTAGAGCAGCTGCGCGTGTACTGCTGAAGTTTGAGAGCAAGGCTCAGGCTGGGGATGGATGTGTGGAGGTTACTTCCGAGTTGTGTTTAGAGCCAAGGGCCTGGGTGAGGTTCGTGCAGTGTCCCTGGCTCTCCCTGGGTTGGCGACCACTTGGCTTGCGGCCTGACCTTCCTGTCACCCTCAGCTGGGAGACGCTGATGCGGCGGATGGCTCAGCGTTCTGCACCAAGCACAGCTACCAGCCACATGGTCGCTGGGCGGAGCGAGCTGACCAGGAGCCCCTCAAGACCATCCTGAGTGTGCATGACTTGGATTGCTTCTCTACCCCCATGAAGTTTGACAGCCTGGGGGACGACTCCGTTCTGGATACAGTGGAGCCACAGAGCCTGGCAGGTCTGCTGAGCGAAGTAAGGAACTCCTGCTGTAGCCCAGCCTAGAGCCCCTGCACTACTGTGTGCTCAGGACTTGGGGCCTCGGCACTCTCATTTTGAAAGTATGGCTGACTGTTCCACTCCAGGGGCGTGAGAGGATTACCTGAGATGGCAGAGGGCAGGAGGGTGAGCCCCAGGCCTGGCGCACAGTGAGACTTCCTAGGGCAGACCAGGACTCTGGGAGGTGGGTCACTTTGGGGGTTAATTAAGAGTTTGGGCCCAAGAGCAGGCCTGTGCCTGAGTGGAGGGTATCTGAACAAGTGGAGACTGGCCCTACCTCTGCGCAAATCAGAGCAAGGCTTGCCTCTCTGGGCTTCAGTTTTCAAAAAATAAAGACATTAAAAAAGACAAAAAAGAAAAAAGACGACAAAAAGATTTCCTAAAAATGGTCATTAAGAAATAGCCCTCAGCCCTGACTGGTGTGGCTCAGTTGGTTGGGCGTCACCCCGCAACGCAAAAGGTGGCTGGTTCGATTCCCGGTCGGGGCAGGTGCCTGCATTCCGAGTTCAGTCCCCAGCTGGGGCACGTACAGAGGCAGCCAATCGATGTTTCTCTCTCATGTTGCTGTTTCAACATGAGAAAATAAAATCTTATTTTTTTGAAAAAGCCCTCAGAGGACTTTTACAGAAATCCACTGCTAAGAACAGGGAGTGGTCCCATTTGAGGTGCTAAAGCAGTTTTAGCTCTTATTTTATTATTTTCCAAATAAAATTCTTGTTTTGAAAACAGATTTTATTTATCTATTTTTTAGAGAGGGAGGAAGGGAGGGAGAAAGAGAGGGAGGGAAACATCGATGTGTGGTTGCCTCTCACATGCCCCTACTGGGGACCTGGCCTGCAGCCCAGGCATGTGTCCTGACTGGGAATCGAACCCGCGACCCTAAGGTTCGCAGGCCTGCACTCAGTCCACGGAACCACACCAACCAGGGTAAAATTCTTTTTTTCTAATCCTGTATGCGTTTTCTTTTTATTGAGGCATAATAAACATGCAGTTATGTGTCCAAAGCTTAGGTAAATAGCTTGAAGAACTGTTACCTGTGTATATACCTCTGTATATGCACCACCCAGGTCAAAATATAGAGCATTTTCTACCTCCAGGAAGACCCCCCTTCCCCTCCCAGTTAGTACTTTAACCCGAGGTAAGCAGCACTCTGACCTCTCTCAGCATGGACTGGTTTGCCTGTTCTTGAACTTCGTGTGAATAGGCTCTTATAATGCAACTGGGCATGGAGTCAGCTCATGGCGAACAAGGGTCTTGGCCCCAACCCTGGTGCACAGTGAGCATCCCACAGTGGGGGCTGCCATTATCCCTGACATCTTCACTGTAACACTTAGAAGCTTGCAAGTGTCCTGGTTGCCACGGCTGCCTCAGATGGCTGTGCCTCCTTACCCCACAGTCAGAGAGTCCTCAGGAGGATGGCCGTAGGAATCCCTCCTTCCTGCCCTTACAGAGGGAGTGTTCTGAAGCCAGAGAGGTCATCAGCTCCCTGGAGGCAGAGGTGCCGGTCCCAGGGACAGACAGGTAAGTGTCCTTTGCACCAAGGGGCGTCTCAGTTGGAGAGTGGAAGCCTCCCCTGATAGGCATGCTCTGGAAGAGCAGCTCTCCCAGTGGGCCTGTGGGAGTGGGGAGGAAGGGGCAGGGACCTGATGGAACAGGAGCCCAGCCCTGCAGCCTGCTTCCACGTCTTTAGGTGGAGGTACAAGGGACTCCTGGGGGAAGGGAGCCTTTGGAGGAGGCAGGAGAGGCAAGGTGGTGCACCCAGGCGGAGCAGGGTGCAGATGCCTCGGGGTTCTGTGTAGGGCCAGTTGTTTGCTAACCAGTGTGTTATCATTCCCTCACCCTGTCCCTGTCGGCTTTGCAGCAAGTGCAGCTGGAACGTGGTTCAGGGGGAACCTGGAGACCAGCAAGGCGACTTCTGTCTCAGAGTCTCCTCCGTGGGCTCAAAGGGTTGGAGCAAACTCCAGGGTGAGTGAGGGCCGGGCAAGGACCCTGCCGCAGCCTATTCCTCTGGCTCGGCTCCTTTCTGGGCACCGACGACGACCTTGACCCAGCCTTCCTGAAACTCCAGAGTGTCGCAGGAGACAGACAGGTATGGTCCTTTGGTATTACCACGGGACTCCAGAGCCCAAGTGCCCACCAACGGGAAGCCCGGCTCTGCCACTTCCTGCGAGCGTAACCTTGTTTGTCCATAAAAATGGGGGGCGGGTATTGTCATTCCTTCCCTCTGGATGGGGAGACTGAAGCCCTGAGAACCTGAGCCGCCTACCTGGCTCGCCCAGCAGAGGGCCTGGCTTTGGGCTTCTGACTCCCGCATACCATCCCCTCTCTGCTCCTTTAGATTCAGGGGATGCCGAGGCCTACTTGGAATGTACCTCTGCCACCGTCCATTCCTCCCCTCCACACCTGGACCCAGACCCTCGGTTTGACATGACAGTGGTCCCCATACCAGGTAAATAGGGGCTAGGCACAAGGAAGGGCAGTGCGTGCATGGGCCTGGCTTAGGGGATGGTCATGATACGTAAGCACTGGCCCCACGACAGCTGTACACTTGGTGCCCACTAAGGCTCACCCCGAAGGCAGAGCCACCAGTCTTTCCTTCTCGGCCTGGTGGCAACAAGGTGTGTGCTGGGCAAGTCCAGCTTTCTCCACGGGGTTTTTGTCGGGGTGTCTGCCATGACTCACGGTGTTGAAGGCTCTCTCCTGCCTGCCCCCTTTGCCTCTCCACAGAATACCCGGGAACCGCAGAGGAGTTGTCCCAGCCTGAGGTACCAGGCATATCCAATGGCTCCCTGCCCCAGACCCCTGAGCAAGAGAAGTTTCTCCGCCACCACTTTGAGACACTTACTGACGCCCACCCTGAGGGTAGGGCCCTGTCCCTCTCGGCCCTGCCTCGGAGGGTCATCCAGTGCTAGGCACAGTGTGGGCGTCTCTGCTGTAGGGCTTTCCCCAGCAGGGCTGCTGAGGTTAGCGGGAGGGCATATGTTTTATCTTCAGGACTAAGCCACATGGTTTCCTCTCCCTGCTACAGTTGCTCTGTGTCGTCTGTTGACGGGATTTTTGAGGATCTGCCCGGACCTGGAACTCATTGGCTGGAGGGATTCTGAGGTCTCTCTTGGCATCTTTTTCTAGAGCTCTTTCACGGATCCCTAGATGTGACAGCCTCTGAGGACGAGGACTCTCTGAATCCCCGGCTAAGCATCTCCGCCCAGTTCCACTCAGGCCTCCAGAAGACATCCAGGTAGAAGCTGGTGATCTTGGGTGTGAACCTTCCAGCTTTCTGTATTCCCCCAGGGTGGGGCTGAGTCCTCTCAGGCACCCCCAGGGCAGGCACCACTGCCTGGTTTCCTCCCACAGGCTCAACCACACCTTCCCTTTCCGGCTGCCCTTGAACCTTCTGAAGTCCCCAGAGGTCAAAGTCATAGACCTCAGGGAGAACCAGCCCAGAGCAGAGCCTCTGAGAGCAGGTACTGGCTATGCCTTCCCGGACAGGACCAACGTGAGTACTTGAGCCACCTCCTCAGGACGTAGGACTGGGAGCCGGGAGGCCTTGTCCTCACCTGATGGCCGCCGTGCTTGCAGGTCCTCTCTGAGAGGAAGGCTAAGGAGCCCCTTGACAGCCTGGAGGCCTGGTACCCACGGAGTGAGTGTCACCATCCCTAGTAAATAGCCCTGAGCTTCTCGGCAAATGGCCTGGGTGCCTAGCTGGGTGGGCATGGGCACGGTCCACTTAGACCCTGCAGCCACCCTGGGGTGGGGCCCTGTCTATCATCGCTGTGGCTTGGGTGTGAGAGTGAACCAGCTGCTTCCTTTACAGCCTCATGCCTCACAGGACTGGCTTCCTGCGTCCCCTCTTTCTCATTGCTGTCCACAGACAGGAAGCCTCTGACACCCACAGCCCTACCCACTCCAGGCCTCCACAGACCCTCTACCTGCTCCTACATGGAGGCTGCTGCCAGCTCCTGCGCCAAGAAGTCACACAGCATCTCCCTTGAGGACAGTGAAGACCCCGTCCTGGCTGAATTGACTAGACCTCTCTGCAGGCCCTCGTCCATGGGGGAGCTGGCCTCCCTGGACCAGGAGCTTCAGGCCATCGTCGCCACTACAGCAGCACCCAATTCTGGCAGCAAGGGCCAAGAGCCTGCCCTGACGTCCCAGGGCAACCAGGAAGCCCGGGCCAGCCTCAGACAGCCCCTGTCGGGTGTCGGCGACAGGCTCCTACTGCCCCCACCTCCACAGGAGTCGCCTACTACTCGTGTCGGGTGCCAGGAACCTGTGGCCACGCAGCCTGATGCCACGGTTACAACAGCTGGCTTCCCAGCTCCCATCGATGTGAGCTCCCTGAGGCTCCACAGCTCCACCTTTCTCCCAAGGCTTCTGGCCCCTGGGCCCCTCAACGGCCCTGCCCACCCTGATGGCCTCTCACTTCCAGAGGCCATGCCAGGGGGCCCTGGCGGCATCACCCCCCTCCTGGATTTCACCCCTGGTGAGTGTCACCCCTGGGATAAGGCGTTGCCTCCTAAGCGCATCCCATGTAACAGGTAGCTCAGCTCCAAAGGTGGGCGCTTGACCTGGCCACAGGTGCTGTGTGTCATTCAGCTCAGTCACTGAGCTATTTAGTGAGCACTTTGTATGTGTTGGGCCTTTTGTTCTAGGCCCCGAGGACATGGATGGGCTGGGGTGGTAAACAAGACTACAGAGAACTGACACCTTAATTGGGGAAGATGCCTAAACTAAATGTGTGAGGAAAGTGTTAAGTGTATCACGAAGTGATATGTGCTCAGGAGAGAAATAAGAGAAAGGTTTTAGGGAGTGAGAAGTGGGGGCAGTGGTTACAGTTTTAAACAGGATGGTGAGAAAAGGCTTCAGAGAGAAGGTGGCATTTGAGCAGAGACAGGCAGGAGGGGAGGAGAGGGGAGGGGAGGGGAGGGGGGAGAGGAGGGGAGGGAGCCTTGGGGCCTGAGGGAAGTATTCCAGGCAGACGGACAACAGTTGGGATCAGCCCAGCCACCCTGGTCTCTCTTAGACCAACTATAAAGTGGAGGTATCTTTCTCATTCCCTCCTGTCTACTCCTAGATGTGCTCAGTGTGGTCCGGGACAGCCCCGAACACTGCGGGGAGCCTGGGGTGCCAGCTGCAGTCCTTTCCCCAGCTCCCCTCGAGCTGAGCAGTGTGGGGACCATCGTGCACAAACTGAAGGCAGCCTTCCAAGAAGCCCTGGACCTTTACCACCTGGTGAGCCAAGCCCCAGGGTCAGGGGAAAAGGCTAAAGGGGTGCCCTGGGGCTACCTGGCCTGAGTGGTCCCTAACAAGGTTAGCACTTCTTGCAGATGGTCTCCAGTGACCAGCTGAGTACCGAGCAGCAGCAGGCACGGACTGAGCTGGCCTCCACCTTCCTTTGGATCCACAGCCAGTTAGAGGCCAACGACTGGCTGGTTGGGAGTGGCGCGGCCCCAGCCCAGGCCCTGCCCAGCCCAGGTCCTCTCTCTCCACCTACATTGTGCCCTCTGGCTAGCCCAGATTTGCATGCCCTGCTGGAACACTACTCGGAGCTGCTGGTGCAGGCTGTGCGGAGGAAAGCACAGGGGGACTGAGGGCCAGCAGCCCTGCTATTTTGTGACGAAATAGGTATTTTAAGCAACTAAACGCACAACTTGGAGGAATGGTTCCTGGCGCCTATCCTGGCACATCCACAAAGCCCCTCTTCGGGTGGATGTAGGGTGGGAGGGTAGAGGGCAATGCCTCTGGTGGACCAGCCCAGGAAACTCTCGTAAGCCCTGATGTTAGGCCCTGTTCTCAGAATCTGTCCATCAGAACATGGGACCAACATCCCCAAGAAGTTTGGGAACTGCAGTCATGAGGAACCCAGCACCTGGTTCCCATGTCGCTTATCCCCAGCCCACTGGCCTGTTGAGGGATCACGTGTAGTCCTCGCCCAGTGGGGCCCAGCTGTACCCCAGGAAAGGGCCAGTCCTTCCCTACCCCTCCTGATGCCCAAGAACCCACTGGAGCTGCTGAGATCACCATGTGCCAGACCCTGGCCACCAGTGCCACACCACTGGCCCCTGGGCAAGGCCCATGCCAGACCCTCCGAGGTCCAGGCTTTCGTCCCTGTCTGCAGCAGGGGAAATTGAGCAAAGACAGACAGGCTTATCCACTGGACGATCCGGGCAGCATGCCCAGGCCACCCAGCAGGTGGAACAGTAATTTCTTCCCCAGCAAGAGGATTGTGTCCAACTTCAAGGTCCGATGAGCTCCCAGCACTGATACCAGCTTCCCCAGGCAGCAGGCATCTAGCCACGTGGCATGTCTGCTAAGTGGGCCACTCTCTCGTGACCGCCGAAGCCCCCACTGTCCCAAGTGTATAAAAAGGAAGCCTGCAGGGGTGGGGCTCTCTCCTAAAGCACAGATCCATGTGGCCTGCGGACTCTTGTGGCCTGAACCCCCACTCGCCTGTTCCTCCCTGCTCTGTTTGCTGGTCATGGCCCACCAGGAATGTTCAGGGAGAATCCAGTGTCTTGCCCAGGGTGCCACACAGCTGAGACTCAAACCTAGGCGTGCCTGGTGGAAGAGTCGGGCCTTTGAACATGAGGACATGGCCCACTGCTGCCTCCATAAACACTGACTCATCGCAGAACCAATCATGCAGTTAAAAAAAAAAAAGAATCCCGCTGGTGCCCAGGTGCCTGTCACTCTACTACATGTTAAGGGTACAGTGAGGACCAGGACCAGCAAAGCATCTGCCCTTGTGGCATTCACGTTCTGGAGAGCAGAACACACAGGAATTACAACAATAACTAAGGGAATTCACTGTGCTGGTTGAAGTGTCACAGAAGGCCTCCCTGAGGCGACATTTGAGCTGAGGCTTGATAGAGAACACAGGCCATGTGTACATCTCAGAAAAGTATGCAGGCAGACAGAACAGCCAGTGCTATGGCCCCACGAGGGGATCAAACGTTTATGCAAGGAGCAGCAACAAAGCCAGGACAGCTGGAATAGAAGAGGGGAGAGACAGTGGGAGAAAGACTGAGATCACACCAGGCAGGGCCTTGCTGCTTCATGACATTCAAATCCAGGAAACATCCATGACACAATTTCCGCCCCTAAATAAAGTCCCTAATATTGGTGTTTGAGGAGATGCCCCATTTTGTTCATTTTCCAAAGCTCCCTCTCCCTGCCTTAGTGAGACCACGTGGTCCAGGGCTCCTAGTTGGGCTGCACCGCTGCCGGGAGGTTCCTTGCCCAGGCCTGTGGCCCACAGGCCCACCCTTGAAAGACCGGAGGTGCACTCTCCTGGCCTAGCTTGGCCACCGTCACCTAAGACCCCTGAGGCAAGGTTTGGGATCCAGGCCCCTGGACATCCAGGAGACCAACCTTGAGGCTCTATCCCTCGTGAAATTTACCCCTTCTCCCACCCTGTATTATAGTTAAGCCTTCAACTCCAAGTAGCAAACACCTGGCTTATGGGGACACATGCTGTAGGGACATTTGTTACTCTTGATTACGCCTCTGCTCTGTCACCCTCTGAACCTGAGTTCCACCCTCCCAAGTGGGGACTTCGGCGGTCACAATTGCAACGTGTCTGCCACACACTCAGCAGTACACCCCTACCCAACCAGTAGGAAAGGCACAGAGCGGGGCAGCCGTCAGGGTAGTGGGGAAGAAATTGCAGCTTTCTTCCTGGAGGCCTTCCTGCTCCTTCAGAGCAGTCCTGGGCAATGGGAATAGAGATTGCTTTGATTTGCTTGGACCAGCCATCTCTCCTGTGCTGGACAAACCAAACTTGGGTTCTCGGTGTAAAAGGAGGTGGGCAGGTAGTTCAAGAGAATCCAGTGTATCTGCCACTCATTCTCCACCTCCTAATGCCAAGCTCTTCAGCCCCAGGGAGACCAGACTTTCTGTTGGACAAACCAGCTGCTTAAGAAACCACTGCTGATGAGTGTGTGCAGGTGGTTTACGGACCAATAGGATCCCAGCGGGAAGAGGACAGCACGTTCACGTGGGACATTTCAGAGAGTTTAGTGAAGGAATAATTTGCGAAGGAGTGGGCAGGGAAGAACGAAACCTCAGTACCTTGGACCTGGTTACCAGAACAGAGCTGTCACACACCCCCACCCATGAGCACAAGGGAGTGAAGCGAATCCTGGAGAGAGGGCTGCCCTGAGGGGTCCTGTGTCTCTGGCAACCCGACAGGGAGCGAGTTGGGGGAATCCTCTCCCACATCTGCATGGCCCCCCATTGTTCGTACTCAACCGGAAGTCGGGGGGCATGGGAGCTCAGAGGCTGCTGCCCACCCAGGTCAGCCTCCCACACAGAGCAGGGCAGAAAGCGAGCCTTGGGGGCAAATAAGGACACCCAACTCCAGATTTTCCTCTCTAATATGTTTTCAGCAACCACACAGGAGTCAATTCCCCCACGAGACATATGTTGGGCACGGAGAACTGGGCACCTGAGCAGAAACAGAATGGCTCCCCCTTCACCGTTCATTCTTTAGTGTAACCTGGCCCCTGCACTCCACATTGGACAGCTCCTAGATACCGGCCTGCCAGACCTGTGCCAGGCAAAGCAGTCATGGCTGCATGAACACTTAAAACCCCATTTTGCAGATGGGTCCATTGAAACACAGATACTCACCTAGCCACATCACCCCACGAGACTTCCTAACAACCCCTCTGTTTATATGTCTGCCACATGCCAGATCCCATGCTCGGCATTCTCCCCACATGATCTGCATGGGTCTTCAACACAAGCTGGAAATGGGGAGACTCGTTAGTCCCATTTTCCAGCTGAAGAAACAGGCTCACCGATAAATGACTTGTCCCAGCTCCTGCAGAAATAAAGTGGCAAAGCTCTGGGCTAGCACTCTCAGGGCTGCCTCCCTTGCTTCCCCAAGTGAGTCAGCAGGACTAACTCTAGGGAATGTGAATAAAGGCATAAATATTGCTTCTTTCATCACCAAGCCTCTGTACAGACTGTTCCCTCTGCCTAGAACATTCTCCCCTTTCATCCTAACCCTCTTCTTTCTCCAGGGCTCACGCCCAGGAAGTTGTTTCTCAACCCTTAGGCTGGATCAAGAACCTCTTCCTCCCTCCCTCAGTCCTCCTGCACTCTCCCCTGACGTGGACCCCGGCTAACGGAGTCCGCCACATTGTGGATGGGGGAGAGACATTCACACGGACTACCGAGTCCTGTGGAGGAAAAGGGTGAGCATGGTGCTTTCTCCCAAGGGGAGCCAAAAGCTGCGGCCTCTGCCATGACAGGCCTTTCTTTCTTTTTTTGGCACATCACATGATGGTCCTCATTTACCATGCACAGGCTCGCTTCAGGTGGTTACCTTTTACAGAAAACAAAGGAGCCGAGATGCCGCACAACGCAGAAGAAGGACATTTGCAAATGAAAAGGGAAAAGTAGTTACACTCGTCCTTGGGAGGTTTAGCATGGACTTTAGGAAGTTACTTTGCAATGAACGCTTGCTGCCTCAAATTCAGGGTGAGGGAGTTTTAGCAAAAGCAAGTCTCAAAGTGGCCTAGGTACATTGCAGTGGCCTAGGTACATTCCCCACAGGAGAACCTATCCGTGGGCGTGGGTCCTGTGCATCTCCGAGTGGGAGCTGGGCCCACGCCACGCAGAACGCTCTCCTACACTCCCCATCACAGCTTGGATCGCTCTGCCTGTGCTATCCCCATCAGGTCTTGGTCATTCTGGGCAGTCACTGGTGTGTCTCCCCCATGGACTAAGCTATGTGTTCGTTTTCAGTGCTGAGCTACACTTGGTCTATAGTTGGAGCCCAGAGAATTGTTGGGTGAATAAATGAGAGTAACTGCATGAGGAGGAATGTTCAAAATCCTTAACCCCTGGTTAAGAGGCCACTGACCAATCTAGAACACAGCCTGGCCAGAATGCCGAGGCAAGGTCTTCAGAGCCTCCAGCTGTTTCAGGCACGTGGGAGTGGGGGAGAGGTGTCCCAGGCAGTCACCAGGAGCTGGACTGTTAACAAACTAGTGTTTTAATGCCTGCTACACCTGGACAGTGTGCTTCTGGCTGAACATCAGTTCTGGGAATCCGAGGGTCAGAAAGGCGGTGCTTCCTGCTGGAAGATGCACAGCCTGGATCCTTACTCTGCCCTAAACTATTAGACCCTGCTGCCCCTCCATCCTCTGGAGCAAGCAAGCAGTCATCCCCTCCTCTGCTTCCTCGGACAGCTGCTGTGATTTGAATAACCAAGCAGGCTGTTGGATGTCCAGTACTGACTGATTTGCCTGGCAAACATACCTTTAGATCCTTGGCCCTGCCGGTACCATGAGAAGACACTCAAAACCCCTGGGGTCTCTGTTTCCTCTACCCACCCCCAAGAGCTGCCTAGGCTGCCTCGTGCCCTTGCTTGACCTCCTCGGGGGTCCTAGTGCTTACCTGCCCCCGGGAGTCTGGAGAATACCCTCAGCAATCTTCCACAGAAGGGGGAGGGATGGTGGGCCCCAAGACAGAGGTAATTGGAGACAACTGAGTCTGCCCCCTGGGCCTGTCATGAAATTTGCATTGAGAGAATGAGGCTCCTTTATGGCTACCCCCTCCTTTCCCCCTTGGGATGGTCATCCCAGGGCTGAGGTTTCACAGGAGGCGGAGGAGGCAGCCCCGTGTGTGTGTGCGTGTGCGTGTGCCCGTCTCACCATTCCTGGAGGTGATGCCTCGTGCCTTCCTGGTCAGGAGTAGACGCCTGCAACCACCCAGTTGGAGCCACCTGCCTGACCAGCTCCGGGGAGACGCCTATGTCCCAGGTGGGGCCCTCACTGGGCCTGGAGGTGAGGGGCAGGGGAAACACAGAGCATCACTGTTAGGCTTCTCTTCTCAGCCTGCAGAAGCCTGGAGGGGACACCGGCACGCCAATCTTCCAGCCTTGGGGACTCTCGGGCAGCGGTGAGTCTGCAGGTGGCCCCCAAGACCCTGCTCAATTTCACCCCTGCCCGCTCTCAGCCTCAACAGACCCTGATCCACCCTTACTCCCCACGCCCAGTGCAGGTCCTTCCGCCTCAGGACCTTCCCACCCTTTATTCTCTCCACTGAGAATGCGTTTCAGTGAGTCGTTAGGCCTCATCCCAAACACTGTTTCCCCAGGGTGCGCAGCCACAGTTCCTACCCTTAGGGCTCTCTCCAATCTGTGGGGCAGAGGATCAGACAAGGCGACAGGAGCAGGATGGGGATGAGATTGGGGGCCTTTAAGAAGAGATATTCTGTGCATGCACTGGAAGGACAGCACTAGCCAAATGTAAATATGCTTGACTAGTTCAGTATTTACTGAGAGCCAGGAACTGTTCGAAGCAATGGGTATTTAGCAGGAGTGACAAAAACTCCTTCCTCCCTGGAGTTTATAATCTGGAGGGGCTGCAGGTATAGACAACAAAATTAAGAAAGTACACATTATGTTGGTAAACAGCGTGAGCTATGGATAAAACAAAGTAAGGTAAGGGCAATGGGGCATGGTCAGGAAAGATGTTGGAGGAAGGATGGCATTTGCCCACAAACAGTCTCCGGCCTTCCCAGACCCCCATGGTTCCCAGTTCTAGGCACTCAGTTCGCTCCAGAGTGTGTGTGTAACTCCCACGTCCCTCCCACAGCCCACGCAGGGCGCTTTCGTCACCACTCCCAAGGACCCTGGGATGCTTGGCTGCCCGTTCTGCCCCAAGGCCTTTCCGTTGCAGCGCATGCTGACAAGGCACCTCAAGTGCCACAGCCCCACGCGCCGCCATGTGTGCAGCTGTTGTGGCAAGGGCTTTCACGATGCCTTTGACCTCAAGCGCCACATGAGGACTCACACGGGTGAGCAGTGGCAAGAGCATGCAGGGGCTGCTGGGCCCTGGGTGGGGGTGGGACAAAATGGAGGGAGGTGCCCTGGATGTGGAGTTTTCATTTGTGTTTTGTGGGGCAGAGATCCAGCCATCAGGTAAGGTAGTGCCAAGGTAGGGGCCTGCTGAGGGGTGTGAAGACAGGCACTGGTTACAGGACTCAGGTCCCAGACTGAAGGGTGGGAGGGAAGGCCTCCCACTGCCCTCCTGGACCCCGGGGAAGGAACCACCTGGCGAGGATGATGACGCAGATGTCCGGTCCATGTTTACACTGAGGTTGGAGACAATGGGATGTAGGTGAGGTCAGCAGAACCTGGAGCAGGAATGGAGGAATGCTCACAGAGGGCAAGGTGGGCTGGCTTTGGTCTGAGGTCATTGCCCTGTCCTCCCCGGCTCTGCCTATCTGTGCAGGGATCCGCCCATTCCGCTGCGGAGCTTGCTGGAAAGCATTCACACAGCGCTGCTCGCTTGAAACTCATCTCGCCAAGGTGCACGGGCAGCCGGCCAGCTACGCCTACCGTGAGCGCCGTGAGAAGCTGCATGTGTGCGAGGATTGTGGCTTCACCAGCCCAAGGCCCGACGCTTATGAGCAGCACTGCGCCCTGCACCGTGCTGCTTGAGACCGCACCCTGTGTCCAACCCATGAGAGGCAAATAAACACAGGACACGAACACAGAACGGGGCATTTTTTACTGAGGGAAGGTGGTTCACTCCGTCCAGCGGTGGCCACAGTGTGGGGCTGTGCACACGTAGTACAAGCGCATAGCGTCCTGGCAAAAAGGATGCACAGTTAGGGAGTGTGTGGGCCCTCGGGAGGGCACAACGTGGAACCTGCATCCAGCTAGCCTCACCCCTCAAAAACAGACAAGGAGGCCTTCCTCATTGGTAAGGGTCCAGCTCAGGACGCCAGGAAGGGCAGCATTGGTGTTCCCTCCTCCCAGGAAGGACCAAGCCCAGGATACCTAGAAAGCCTTCTTCATGCCACTCACCTCGGCACGGGCACTATGTGACTGGAAGAACACCGCCTCCTTGTGGCCGCACCTGTGCGGACAGACAGCCACTCACAGCCACTACCATACCCTTCCCTCCTTCCTCCTCCACTCTCCGCCTGGTGAGGACCAGCCACTCTCAGTCCCGAATACCAGCTGCACGCTCACTTTTGGCACGGGTGGTCCTCGGTCCGCGGCAACGTAGGGTCCTGGGACACGTCAGCGATGATCTGGGTCAGTTCACTAAGGGAGAAGAAGGTGAATGATGACGCTCTGATAGGAGCTCCCAAGCCAACACCCCCGTCCCTAAACTCCAGCCCTGACACTCACTCCACTTCGTGCGTGATTTTGTTCACGTAGATGCAGCTGTTGTCAGCTTCCTGCTGGTAGTCACAATTCCGGCACTGTGGGAGGGCGAGTGTGGCAGGAAGGGGGTTACGGAGAGCTCCCCATGGGATTGGGAGAGAGGGCAAGGTTTTCCCTGGAGAAGTTGATTCGGGAGGGGATGGAGCCTCGAGGTTGGGGTAATGGGGTGTATCGAACACCAATGCCCCTCGGGGGTGGGAAAGGCAGGGAAGAAGAGCTCCTTTCGGGCTAGAAGAGACTAGGGTCAGTCCGGGCCGAACAGGGAGCGAGGGGTCACGTGAGTAAGGCCGGGCCGTGAAGAGAGCGGGCCCACCCCTGGGGGAAGACCGGGGAGCCCGCGGTCTCGCACTCACGGCGTAGAGCAGTATCCGGTTCTCTTTGTCCTCCTTGGGGTAAAGCATGTTGTTACTGCGGGGAGGGGGAAGTCAGACGTCAGTCCCGGGACCGTTACTTGATCTCCTTCCACACCTGCTGCCCCTGCCTCACCATTCCTGGCAGAATCGAATACCCACGAAGCCCGGCTCGTAGGTCCCGTCCGGTTCCATGGCGCAGCGCTCCCCGCCAAACCTTCCGCGCTCGCTCCGCCTCACGACGGGTCGCGGGAGGGGTCAGGCCAGGTTGCTTCGCCTTTGGAAGAGGGGCGGAGCTGCGCCCAAGTGCTGGCTGCCAGCAGCTTTGTATTTGGCCTCTGCGTTGAGATCTGATTAATTACTTGCTCCAATCCTTTCATACCCTAAAGTAACTGCTTCCAGCGTCTCGGCCTCGCTTCCCCAGTTTATAGAAGAGACTGGTACGGGAATATGACGCCTCACGTAACTCGCAAAGAACTGAGCGCAGGCGCGAGTTCACCCTCCACGGCGGCGTCTTCAGTCTTCGCCCGCCGGATCCGCTTCGGAAGAACTGGACCAGGCAGGCCTCTCAGGATTGGCTGGACACACCGAACAATACCGGAGAGCTTCCGGCGGTGAGCACGCCGCGACTGTGGGCGGACCCTCCCTGCGAGGGAGTGCGGATTGGCCAGGTCGGTAGCAGGGGGAGGGGCTGATAGCCCAGAGGCGGCGGCGGCGCGGTTGGTGAGGCGTGTGACCCGGCTGCGGGCCCCGGCAGGGCGCGGCGAGATGGAGGTGACCGGGTTATCTGCGCCCACAGTGACCGTTTTCATCAGCAGCTCTCTTAACAGCTTTCGTTCTGAGAAGCGGTACAGTCGCAGCCTCACAATAGCTGAATTCAAGGTGTGGCCGTGGGGCAGGATGGGGGGGCGGGGGGGTGGGTCAGAGGAGAAATGGAGGGGCTGCCCGGTCGCTGGGGGCGGGGGGGG